>JBBPLX010000529.1:0-20226 GCA_038090015.1 Leccinellum albellum
TTGCGAGGGATAACCACGGACGACATGGACCTTTCTGTGCGTCACCTGAAAAGCCATCTCGATGACACTAAGAACTGTCAAGGTTGATCTCGTCCGGACGGTCACCCTCCCCCACCTTCAGCTCTTTGGGATCTCTGACGGTGTTGAGCTAAGGGTGTGTGCTTGCTTACCGGTATTGATTCAGCTCCGCGGGCTGGACTAAAGTAAATGATCACAGATAAAAAAGCGTGGCGCCCCCCCGGAAGGCGGTGGGGAAGTCCAATTTCTGTGTCCCGTCGTCAAGCAGGTCAAGACGCTCAACTTTGTCGAACCAGGCAAAATCAAACGAATAAGAGGTATCGCGTAGGTCGTACCCGGCTCGCGCACACACAACTGCCGCTCACAAATTCGTCCGCATACAGGCATGCTGTACGAGTCAGTCCCCAGTTCTCCAATCGCATGATCGATTCTTGTCGCTCGGTCCTCAATCGTTATATACCCGACATCTATCTCTACTCCGACGTATACAAGGGCGATGAGAGCGGAAAGTGAGTTGCCTGTATGCCAATTTTCCTTTGATTGACTGTCGTGCAGATCCCCAGGCTACGCCTTAACCCTATTAGCAGAGTCCACGACATCCGCTATCCATTGTGCTGAGGCTGTTGCTAAACCTGGAGGTACTCCAGAGGACGTGGCGCTTTTGGCAAGTCGCGCCCTCTTGGCTGAAATACGCCGTGGAGGATGCATTGATCGAAAACACCAAAACCTCGTCCTTCTGATGATAGTCCTGGGTAGCGAAGACGTCGGGCGATGTCGGATGAGCGAAGCATCTCCCCGGACGTCAGTATTCCGGTTCTCGATATGGAGCAGGCACTTAAATCATTGTCTTCAGGATGCAGTTTCTCCGGGACATCAAAACTTTCTTTGGAACGTCGTTCAAAATAGTGTCCGCACGCCCTTCTGATCCATCGTGCAAGGAGTTCATCTACTCGTGTTATGGAGTCGGTTATGTCAACGTTAACCGGACTCTTGCTTAAAATGTATATAAATACTGTGAACAGTTCACTGTGTTCTAACCCATAGCACCTGGTCGTTCAACGATAGATGATGGACACTCTACCGAGATCCCCATCTCCTCGCCCGCCTCCGATCACAGCAAGCCATTGCTGGAGTAACGGCCAGCCTGTCTCGAACCTTGTCGATAGTTCGTCTGTGTGATGCTCCCCGTCAAGTAGAGAGATCAATTCAGGGGGTGGGGCCGACACGTATAGCGATTGTCCCGACCCTTGGGAAAATGATGTATGAATCTGCGGGACCATCGGCGCAGACGGTGAACGCGATGGTCTTGGGCGCCCGGTGGATATGGATCCGACGGAGGGTCCATACCCCAACAAGCGGCTGTCCCTGTTCGACATTTCCGATTGTTGATATACCGAATGTCGACGACCATCTGAGTTGACTCTCGGTCGGCCGATAAATCGTTCGCCAGCAGTGCTAACCTCTTCCGCGAATTCTGAGGACGGTGGATGCCCAATGGTGATGTTTGAGCCACTCCTCTGCAGTGTTTTGGAGCGCAGTTGTTCCAACACTTTCTCCGCTGCGCTGATCCTTCGAGGCGCGCTTGCGGTTACGCCTGCTTCTTTGGTCGACGATCCAAGGGATGCTTCGGCGTGGACTGGGACGGCAAACGATATATCAGGAAGCCGCCCTCGGATGCGGCTGAATGGTTCATGGGAGTCCGGCTGAGGACTCGTGAGCTGCCCTTCAAATTGTGTAGCAGCAGTAGGAGTCGACGAAAAACTCTGTCGGCGTCTGCGGTTCGGTTGCGTCGGAGACTCTGGGATCAGAACTGGGTAGCGATGAACTCTGCGGAGGAAACCCTAGCAACGAGTGCACGTCAAGCCGAGCATCGAGCTTCGTGACTTGCCGCACCTTTATGACGCCGAAGCTAGTGAACCTTCTGACATCGATGCCCAGATCGTGGACGTCATGGCTCTCCATCCATTCGAACACAGTCCGTCCCGGCCTCAGTCGGGTATAGAGATATAACAGCTTAGGCCAATCGGGGACTGGCTTTCCTGGCGTACGATCAAAAACAGGCGCACGCAAGCAAGATCTCACGCATTACCTGGCTTGGTCACGTAGGGACCACACTCGTCCCTGACGTGAGGCTCGTCTGCGAGCCACTGGACATTCTTTCTCAGTGTGTACATGTTTGAATATTGAAATATGTCAATCGTCAGGACAACTTGGTAATACCTCATCGCACGAATAAGCATACAAATGGATAGCTCCTGGAAAGACTCGACGCTTACAGGAGATGGGAGATTGCCTGACGAGTTAGCTCGAGGTCGCAATCTGCCAATTGCGCGATGCGGCTGACGTGGTTCACGCCATTGATGTATTGACAGACCTAAAGAGCAAAGCGATGATGAGGTGGCATCCGAGTGGGGTGATCACGGACCTGCCTTTTTCATAGTGAGATCCCAGTTATCCTCCATTCGCTTCGATAGATTTATTAGTGCCAGAGGCACATGCCAGTCCCTGACCGATGGTGGATTGGGATAGAACGGAAGGATCTTCAACTCGATGGAGTTGAATTCATCGATAAGGATAGAAGACTCGGAATAGGAATTTAAGTCCTCGTACAGCTGCTCGATGATGGGGTACATGGCCAACGACGTGTGGGGGTTCGAAAGAAACATCGATTCTTCCTGTAAAGCCAAGTCGGTGAGCGTGCATCGTCGGGGAGGAAAGACCCGAATAGACAAACTTCGCAGGCCGTCAGGACTCGACTGACTTTCCGAACGATGGGCTCGTAACAGCTCAGGTTCGCCGAACGTTCGAAGACGAAACAGAGGTTGAACCTGAAGAAGTTCCGCTCATACTTTCCAGCGAGGGACACGGGAAGTCCGATGATGCGGTAGTTCCCCGTTGCACAGATGACGAGACGACCACAAAGGGGGTTTGGGGGAATGACATACTTTGATATGTCGTTGAAGTTGAAGAGGGTTCTACTGGACGCTGAGGCGGAACGGTACTGGCCCGGAGAAGGCAAGTGACGTAGAGAGCCTGAACGCTGGCCGCTCGGTGAAACCAAGGAAGAACTGGATCGACGAGATAGCTTGTGCTCTTCTCCCTCGACCAAGGTCGCGCTGGACGGTTTTGGCGAGGAAGTCACTGACAAGCTGGTTGCCGGCGCAGTCAGTGCTATGAGGCCTTCGGGAACCTGGAAAACGATTTTTGGACCAGTCTTGACATTGAATATCGCGTAGAACACTGAATGTATTCGAGGTAGAAAAGTTTCTCCTTCATGTGGCATCAGTCCTAGACCGGGTTCAAGTTTCCGACTTAGTTCGATGGCTGGAAACAATTACTGTGCTCTATATACAGCGTATCGATCAAAGGTTTGGCTCCTCCCCACATTACATAGTAGACGTTGCCTACAAAGAAGTAATATGATGATTCTATAGTCCATGTGTGATGCATATATGACGTCGTAGAAAAAAGTCCAGACGAAAGCTGATAGTAAAGTGTTTAATTACAGTCCACTGCTTCCCGTGAGCGCAGAGGTTAAGCTCTAAAGAAGACATGAGAAAATTACAGCGCTTTCCCCAGAAAACTCCTTACCCCGATGTCAGATGATGTCAGAGGACACAGGAAACTGGCAGAGTTGCTGATCGTCGGCGAGACAGTGATGAAAACAATACGCAAACCAAGCTAGCAGCCAAAATATCAGATCTTTCAAGATCTCACGTACCGGTCTGGAACTCCACTTACCGTAATCTCGTAGTCCACAGTGATGTCAGACGCTGAACCGCCCTCGATGCCACACTTTGTTACCAAGTCTGCAATGATTTCGGCACTTGATGTCATGGTGGTGGTGTATTCAATCGAGAAAGGGAAAGTGAAGTTTGTGCTAGAATGCGAGGGGAAGGTTATATCATTTTCCTGTCCTCCTCCAATAAGTGTGTTGTTGATTGGATAGTAAATCTAAGAGGGTGATTAGCAACATGAGGGTGGCTGGCTCAAGAGACGCATACATTCGCCTTTATTGAAGAGAGTGAGACACTGAAATAATTGGGATTCTTGACTCTATCATTCCAGTGAGTGTGAAACTACGATGCACTCTGAATCCCGCACGTACTGGATCGGGATCTCAAGGTTAAGCTTAACACCGTTGGTGATAGTCTGGATCTCGCTTCCGTTAGACGTACTCGCCTGTACGCTCCCAACTATAATATTGGGAGGACGAGCCCACTTAATGAGGGTCTTGTAAGTGATGTTGCATTCCTCGACCAGAGTTCACTCACCAGCACAAGGGGCAATACGATGCCGACGATGAGGAATACAATGATCATGATAGTGCAGCAACAGAACCGTCCGATGCATGCCAAACGAGTACCCTGTTAGAAGACTGAGCCGGTCGCCATTGACGAAGCTGCTGCGGTGCACACCTTGTTCCACAGACCTCTATGGTGTTCGTAACGCCAGTGTCTCAGATCGCGGAATTGCCTATATGACAACAGTATTTCAGCGCCCTGCTCTGAAAATGGTTCTACAAAGGGAGATACGCACTTGCCAGTGGTACTCCGTGCGAAGGCTCCTTGATCATATTGGGTGCTCTCTAACTTGGGTTCACCCGGTCCTCCAGGATTCGCAGACCGGCCGTTATTGGCATCGTCTCGATACCCTGCTGGATCGTAGCCGCCCTGGTCATATGCTTGGTGAGGTTGTGCATTGTTGTAGGGGTTGAAGTCGGGTGTGTCAGTGTACTGTTGGTCATACCGCCCATACTGCCTGGCATATGGATCCCTGTAAGCCATGATCTGAGGATGAGGTGAGGGTGGTGCTGCGACAAGGGTTAAATAACTTGTCCGCAGTACTTAGCACAGCAGTTGTGTCAGGAGAGACCTGCCCTCGCTTGGCCGCTCACACGCTCACTGCCCCTTATGTATACTGCAATTCGGACCCGTCCCGTACGCGCAATATTATACATTAATCGTAACAGCACCAAACGTACTATCAACCTAGCCCCTTCGAACTTTGTGGCGGCATAAAAGGCATGCGGTTTCCTCCTGTAGCCTTGCCAACGTTGGCTGCGGCCGTCATCGCGGTAGAAGTTCTGGATGAGATGGGAATGAATCGGTTTGCCTGCGAGGTCGAAGAATGAAATGTGGCATCTTGCATCGGTATTCTTGTTCGCAGCACGGAAGAGAAGGGGCGCTGAGGAGTCGGAGGTGGTCCCATGCTCTCGGAAATCTTGGTGACTCTGCGTGGCTCAAAGGTCTGCGATATCGAGTTTTCCATCCTTTCATCGGTTTGCAGATGTGCCTGGTCAGATACTGGTTTGAAACGATTTCCCTGGACCGGTGGGGGAGGCGGGGCCATAGAAACATGACCCGTGGTAAATCGTGGTTGTTGTAGGGTTGCTGATTGTTGTTCGTCTGGATGTCGTAGTGGTCTCGCTCGAGAGCTATCCTGGCCATGATACGCAAATTGTCTAGAGAATGATAAGAGATGTACGAAAGAGGAATGACAAGGACGTGCTCTGCAAACCGACTGCTGCCAGGTCTATCAACCGTGTTTGCAAGTCCTTGCCCAGACGGTTCTTGTCGAGTAAAGCTGGGATGTTCCCCTGGCTGCAGCGTAAGACGCAAAGGAGCAACCGGTGTCGGGATGGATCTCGGGCTCGAGTTCGTTTTGGCGCTACTGTTTGAACTGGCAGATTTTCCTTACATCGAGCTACACGAGCAGGGATTACGGCTCACCCTCGTACTTCGGCTATGGGCCGCTTGCCGTTGTGGTTCAGATGGGTAGATGGCTCTCGGATCTGATCGGGTGCGGGTCCCCTACTGTGGTACATGTCAAGTTCTCTTCGCTGAACCTCGACTTCCCTGTAAGGGTGTTTTTATCATGCGTGGACTCTATCGGACAAAATGCTGACTTTCTGAGCGACCTGCGTTCGTTGCGTAGTCTGTCGCAGGTCGAAGAAAGCTGCAAGCACTGGTTTCGATAATGTCTCACTAGAGCAGCGAGGGACGCTTGCTGGAACTGGATCGGCAGCAGAGACCTCGGGTGCAGCGATTTTGGGAATCTGATAGGGCTTACCTTTACAGCATTCGCCATGCTGTCGATCGCATGAGGTAAGGAGCGAAACCAATCTGACATGGGTGGGTCGATCTAGCAGATTTCGAGCGTAAGGCATGGGAAAGGACGAGAGGGCGCATACATTGCGCTGGAGAGGCATGAGCTGTATATCCTGATCACCACACTTTGCGCAGGTTTGATTTGGGTCTGTGCAAGGACGTGAGTGATGTGTTTCGAGAGGAAGATAAGTAATTTCTGACTGAGGTGTGAGTTGCACAAGACATGACCACATTCTGTGATCCAAAACGGCACGGGTGGAGGTCCTCTATCAGGAGGAGAAAATGGGAGATGACAGACTGCACAAGCGACGAAATCCCAGAAATCAATGTCTTGATGATCGTGTTCGGTCATCGTCGACGACAACGAACGGATCACGTGCTCGCGATTGGTTTGACTTTGACCTTCCACCTCCTTCAATGCAGGGTCAAGACCCCGTCGTCGTCTCTACTCGCCCCTTCATTTCAACCCTTGGCTGGGACTTGAAGTCTATCATAGCCAGTTCACCTAATTTTCATCCCGTACAGCGCGTTCACTACTCTTCACCGAACGCCAAGGTCGACGTCGTTATCCCCCTCGTCGAACGGGATGGAAACCCTTTGATTATCACCGGTTGGAACAGACATCCCATGTGGCCAAGAACTTTGTTTAATCTCGACTGGCTCAGAAAGAATGGTGATCAAAGTCTGTCGCGTTCATCTTTCCCCTCCTTTCCCCTGATCCCAACACCCCCAAAGATCCAACCGTCCGAAATGTACATAACTGGTCCGATTTCAAGATCACCCTAGACGACTTCATACAAAGGCTGCGCGACAGCCCCGCATATGCGAGTGCAAACGGTAAGCTCAGACCCGTTTATATGCGTATTGAGTAGGGGCCCACTTTCCCTACAGAACAGGAGCGTCTCTATGGGAAAGATGGCGAATGTCCCGCAGACTGGACAGCGTGGCTTACACAGTCAGGTGCTCTCCCTGACGAGCTCCTGTTCAATGGACCAAACAATTTCCTCGAGCTTCTTCCGGAAAAGGTTTGCTGTCAATCTCTGCTTTTCTTACTCCCGTCTCAATTACTGCAGGCCAAGGTCCAGACTCTCATGTGCTACACCGGAATAGGGGACACCTTCACACCGTTTCACAAGGATCTATGTGCATCAACTGGCCAAAATCTTATGTGCTTTTCAGAGCACGCTGGCTCAGCATTCTGGTTCATGACAAAGACTTCCGCGGTCCCCCAGGTTGCCGCATATTTTCACCAACTAGGACAGGAAGTTGACCTAGAAACCCATGTGGTCACCATCGAAGAACTTGCAAACGCCCCTTTTGACGTGTATATCGCTGAACAGCAGTTGGGCGATTTAATTCTCGTTCCTCCGAGAAGTTGCCACCAGGTGGTCAACAAGGGTGGAATCACGATCAAAACGTCGTGGTCACGCATGTCTCTCATTGGTCTGCAGGCGGCCTTGTGGCACGAACTCCCCATCTATCATAGGTAAGAGCCCCAGTTAGATGCTAATTGTCGTTTGTCGACCCATCGTGCGCAGAGTATGCAGGCAAGAAATTTACAAAGTCAAGACCAACATATTTCATGCCTTGCAACATTTCACCTGCCTCACAGAAAATTTGCCGGAGCATCGCGAGAGTACTTCCTGTCCCACATCAGCACAGAATCTGAAGCAGCTCGTCTTGCTTTTCGATGACATTCTTGCTAGCGAGGTTTCAAATTCCGGCAACTCGATGCCCCACGTTTCATACTCACAAGCTTCCCACACCGACGATCTTCACTGTGACTTTTGCGGGGCCGATATATTCCAGAGTTTCTTTGAATGCGACTCGTGCCTTCCCGCGTCTTCTTCTGGTGTCTCTGCTGATGTTCTGCTGGTTGGCGACGGTCTTGTCCTCTGTCCATTGTGCTATGTGGAAGGCAGGATATGCCAGTGTGGAGCAATGGAGCCGGTTCAATGTCGACCCTTTAGTGACCTGCTCGAAATCAGGGACCGGGCAGTCACAGCAATCCAACGCATTGATAACGACTACGCCAATATGTATGGATATTTGTCCGAACGCCCACTGTAAGTTGTACGTCATTACGCCTGGACCCGTTCTCATCTAGACTAGTAAATTGCTTTCCGAACAAGACACGAATATATTTGAGGCGGCCTGCAAGTTGTTCCAGAGGCGACTGATGGACGCCAAGGTGTGTTCTGTCCCCTGCGTAGTAACTAGTCGGTAGTTGACTCTCTTAAGGCAACGAGGAGCTGCCGGGCGCGTACAGCCCACCAAGTGCATGCTTCTGCAGCCGTGTGCTGCAAACCTTGCCATATCTCCAAATGTTATACCCATCATCTGGATATGGATTCTATCCATTCAGTGGATGCCATAACGCTTTCTGAGCATCACGATGGGGACGCGATCTGGCACCAATTTCATCGTAATGGTTCGCCCCAGTATCGAGAACAATTGCAGCGGGTCATCGAGGACGAGCAAAAGGGCGCTCGCCCCAATGCATCACACAGGCTTGTATACCTAGCTAAGACCTTTACAACCTGCAGGGCCATAGCACCTGAGGTAACTAAACCTGGTTGGTACGACCGATTCGCACAAACAGCGTCGATTCCGGTTAGTCATCACTCTAAGTCCATTTCATTTCTTTGTCGACTACATCACGCACAGATAATCAGTAGTCCCCCCAAAGCGCTGATTGGGTTGCCTGACAAAATCCATGGTGATGAGTTGCAAAATGGTCACGTCTCGGGTGATTCACCCTCAAGAGATATGGCAATACCACCGGTAAATGGAAGCTCCAATTCTCATCGAACATCTACCTCCCCGGGAGTTGTAGATGAAGTTCAACCCCCCCGTCAGCCCAGCTTATCGGTCGTCATTCCTCATTTCCGCCCGCCTGCCATTGAATCGGGATCTTCCTCGTCCGAACTGGCTACACTCCAAGCGCTTTACAGTCCCGGAGGTGCGAGCATTCGAAAACAGCACGGTGATTCCAGTTGCTTCCCTTCAGGTCCTTGCTCGCCGGTGGTCTCCGTGCAACTTCGTCCAGTTACATCTCTTTTCGACGATGACGTGGATAATCTTAGTGAACTGACTGAACTCCCGCCTGAGATGGATTCTTCACCACTCTCGCTCTTTGCCCCCCCAGCCTTGAAAATACCGGACGGACAACGTACCCTTTCCTTTTCCCCGTCATCAGTGCAGGGTGCTTCTACGGGTTTTCAGCTGGGACAAAAGCTGGTCTTCGATTGCGTTGAAATCCGACGACCCAAGGGGTACGATGGGACAAAATACACAACTTTGTCTCAACGGATCCAAGAGCGGACCACAACTATCTCTTTGTCGTCAGATACCGTTGGACTCTCTGGATCTAACGAGTCCTTGTCGGGAGGGGTGTCTGACAGGCTACCATCGAGAAGAAAGAGAAAAGTTCCACAAGGTCCTGCTTCTCGGTGAGCCCGACCCCCTCGCTGCAGCGGGAAGCAGAGCCTTACACCACAACTTGCAAGGCCATCAAGATCCCTCAAACGCATCCTTTCCCCCCTTGATGTCCGAGATGTCACACCCCAAATTAATATTCTTGCCAACGCACTAAATCAAACATTCCAACTCAACGGCACTGGTTCTGCCTGTGTCTCTTCTACCTCACTTTCTCTCGACACAGTTCCCCCTATTATTGATGATGTTGTTAACCCTGCTACAAAACCTCAGTATAGGGATATCGGTGTACAAAAGAGCCTTAATTTCACTCGACGTGCTTCAGATATCCAACCTCTCGAGGACCTAACCAGTTGTATTACTAAACTGCAAGAAGAAAACCGTGATCTGCGCAGTCAAGCAGACACATTTAAGCACCAGCGTGACATGTACCGCGAAAACCTGGACGAAATCAAGAAGCGGTATAATCCTTCGGGGCCTCCTCCTCCCCCGTCCGTCCCACCGCCTCCTCTTCCCCCACCACCGCCCTCAACTCCTCCCCCACTTTATCGCCCGGAACTTTCTACTCATCCTAGATGGCGATCTCGGAATGTCACATCTGATAGCCGGACCCGATCTATGAATATCGTCCCTGAGTTTGATTACCCTCCCATCGAGGCCCTCCAAACATGTTCACCGTCCTCTGTTGAGTCCGTTTCCACATCCCCTCGTCGTCGAACACCGACGGAGCCTCGCAGTCTCAGGTTGCGGGACGGTAATAACTTGCATGGCAGTCGAACACAGCCTTATTTTACGCCTCAGCAGCAGTATGGTCGAAGACGAGCTCCCCCAGGACAACCGAATGGAACGGGCCGAAGGGGTAGGGGGCGAGGACGATCTTCCAATGGTCGGAGCGATGTACCGAATGGAATCACATCCCCGCCAAACTCTTCTACCGGGGACACCAGTGCACACCATCCTTTGTCGAGGGATGAGGTGGTACCGGACTACCGTCAAGCGCTTGATGATGGATTTTAGTATATCCATGGATTTTTCCTTCTTGAGAACGACGAACAGATATAGCAGTGCCAACTTTAGGTTCCTCGGGACCTTGTACAACCATCAAACTCTCTTCCGTTGTCCCATAAAATTTTACCCTTCCGTAACAGTGCTATCACCTTGCTGTCCTACTAGTTGTTGACGTACGCGTCGTGTTCCATCAATGTCACGCATAACTGATTTCTTGAACACAGTTTGCTACTAAGCTGCAGAGCACTAATCAGATCATGAAAGGGGGGAGAGGGGGGGATTTCTTTCGGGTTCTGTGATAGCAAAGTCTTCATTGTCTGAAAATGTCAGCATTACCATTTCCTGGTAAAGACCATATGACCAAGTGAAGCGGATATTAAGGCGCAACTAAAAAGAGGGTATATCAAAAAATTCAAGGGACAAAGAAATGACCGGCGACGTGTGACGATATACGTTCATGGTAACAGAGAGCAAAGGACACAGCTGCGTGGAGGGCGGGATCTCTAACCGCATCGACATGTGAGCACTCTCCAGAAACTTGACTTGGGTTCCTGGAAATCGCCGTTTTGGTCATGATAGTCATCTCCTTGCGATACACCGACATCATTTCCTCGTGCACGAACATTACTGATCGCCGGTGGTGCAGCACCAACGGTTGACACCATGGGGGAGGCACGGCCGTAATGCTGGTTGGGGTAAGCTTCGTCGTTTCCGTATTCCATGCCTGGAGTGGCGTTCGCATATGGGTGTCCGGTATAGCTCGCTCGGTTCTGCGGTGTTGATATGGGGACGTTGACCTGGGCAGCCGCAGACAGGGGTGTGGCCTGGCCTGTGGCACCACCAGCACCGGGCGTAAGCGCGTTTGGGGCTCTGCGCTGTTTCGACCCGTGGCGGACAAGTGCAGGAGAGGGAGGGATCACTTGTGGGTTGGGCTGTGACGTCCTTCTCCACTCAGCATCGCGTTGTCTTTCCATATCCCGTCTACGATCCTGAGGCTGGGTGGCTGGCACATTCGGTACTAGGGGAGGGACCGGCTGTTGACCCTAAAAATGTCATGTCTTGAGTTTATAGCCGACTGATTGCGCATCACGATGACACACCATCGAGACTTCCCAACCTTTTCCACCTGACAGTCGTATTAGCAAAGGAAAGAAAGGTACACCTAGACACACCGTTCAAAAGGTTCCAATCGTAGACACCATCATCGACATCGTTGTTATTTTTCATGACCTTTGCGAACAATTCTCGCAAAAAATCGTAGTCGGGAGTTTCCTCGAAACCAAGTTTGCGGACATAGTTGAGATAGATACCAAATTCCTCTGGGGAGAATTAATCAGTGAAATGGATGCTGAACACCCAAACTTGTTATCCGACCTGGGTAGCCTTCACAAAGCTCTCTAATATGCGTTGTCTGCTTCTTCTCTCCGATCTTCTCGTACTTCTGTTTGTTGGTTGCGGCTTTCAGACCTTGCCAGGGCAGGCTGCCACGAAGGAAGTACATGAAGACATGGCCAAGAGACTCGAGATCATCCCTTCGCGATTGTTCTGGTAAGTGGAGGCCTTAGCAATGTGGCAGGGCGATGATCAACAACTGCAACGCACCCCGTCCTAAGTGGGTATTGATACTCATGTATCGTGCAGTGCCGCTAAGACTCTTCCGTTCGCGGTAAGGAATATGCTGTTTCGTCTTGGGGTCACGGTATTGCTTGGCCATGCCGAAATCGACGACGTGAATGACTACGGGAAACCTTGTTCAGGAACTGGGTCTTGCCGGTGCCAAGGACGGAGCATACCGTTTGCAGCCTTTGTTCCGGAACGGCCGATGAGAAAGTTGTCGGGTTTGATATCGCGGTATATGAGATTTTTCTCGTGAATGGTCTGCACTCTGGAGATCTAAGAGATCAACGTTGAGCGACAATGTCTGTTGTTCGGGACCGGGTGCCGCACCATCTGTCTTGCGGCCATGCAGACGGTCTTGGTGGAGAACTTGCGACCACACATGTCGAAGAGGTCTTCCAAGCTGGGTCCAAGGAGGTCGATGACTAAAATGTTGTGGAGACCTTCCTGTCCGAAATGATAGATCTGAGGTATGCCGGCTAGAGGCGATGTCAGTGGAGGGAGTGTGAGTAGCCAAGAGACGCACGGCAGCCGGCAAGGATGCGATACGAGCGGCATTCGTCACGTAGTTGGGGAGCCTCGGCCTTGCGGGGTTCCTGGAAGGAATGATGAGCAGGGAGGGAGGGAAGAGGTGATGGTGCGGACGAACAAACTTGATGGCGACGGTGGTGGAGTTGAGGAGGTTTGTACCTGAGACGGAGTTGAAGGAGGAGGGTAAGGAGATGGTGGATGAATACCTTCAAAGATGACACCGAAGGAACCTTCGCCGATTTTCTTGCCAACGCGGTAGTGTACGCCGACGACGTTGTTGGTTCCGGAAGGGTGAGAAGCCATAATTATTACTGACTGATACTGGTAGAGAAGGAGGAGAAAAAAAAAAACTGAGCGGAGGGACGTCCACTCAGTCAGTCACTGGCGAGGCTCGGATGGCCTGCGCGGTGAAGAATGGAAATCACACTCTCGGTCAAAACCGAACTTGATCAATTAAATCGTGTTATTACAACCGCCCTCCGCTACATCCCCGCCCTGAGCCCTCACCTTGATCCAGTACCTCGAAATCCGTCCAGCGCGGCCTTCGCAGCATCCACCACAGCAAAGTCTGCATCCCCGGAAGGTTCCGTCCCCCTTATGGATAGCAGTGCGAAAAACAGCCCAGGAAAATCGTATTTCCCATTCGCTTGCGGACCCACTTCACCGCCCGCCTTGAATTTGCTCGTGGTTTCAACATAATCTGTGTGCATATCGCGTGACTCCACAACACCCTTTCCTTCAAGGGTATCGTCTGCACGAGGGAAGCATAAGTCCTAATGCAGATTTGGGCCTGCCCCACAATACTGATCAAGCATAATCCCATCGAGCCCTCGGAATAACACATCCCTCAAATACATGCCAAATAAAAATCCATCCCAAAGATAATCATATTCAGTGGTATCCTTTGTCCAGAAGTATCACACCGTCTTCTACAATTTCTCAAATCGTGTCTCATTTCAGCTGGACATTTGGCCTATGCGAAGCACCGAGGTAACCAGGGTTCACGATGATCAGTTTACATCCTGGGGCTATAAGTTTTGTAATTAGCCCTTCGAACGGGTAGAAATGACCCACGCATGCGATAGTCAGGGATCATCCTATCCACGCTGTCCGCTGACTCGGCATCTTCCAGGTACTGGATCGACTGCGCTTCGGTCAATAACGGAGTCAAAGTATCTTACCATCCGCGCGATCTTGCCAAATTAGAGCTTCTTCTTGTAAATGAACCAGTAGAAATTTTGACCCGAGAGTAAATAGCCACATCTCGTCTGCTGGGCAGAGCATGTGAGTACTAGGGGGCGTGCGCAAACGCCCAATCCATTCAGGATATCCCTATTGTCCCTGTTCAATTGATCAGACTCAGTACTCAGCAGAGCACACAAGAACCTACCCGGATCACAAACCACCGTGGAGACCGGCAGAAGTTGATCACTTCCGTCGTTTGCTCTTCAGAGGTGTGATGGACAAGGATTGCGCCCTGCATGCCATGCCGTGAGCGCACGTCAGAAAGGACCTCAGCCAACGAGGTGAGCAAGCCCGACAACCCATTACCGATGACACAGACACGCGCTTGTTCTTCAGATCAACATCGTGCCTCCAGTGCGAAGAATGCCAGACTCTGGGGACCTCCGAGTCTGATTCAAGTTCTTAACACCTAATTGGCATAGCGTCCTTTGGAATGCAGGTGACGTAAATTCCTCTGCCAGTGGTGACTGCCGGGATGATGTGACAATCCCAGCCTTCGGCAAATGGGGTCTGCCCTGACACCATGTTTACTACAAGCGTCAGCTTCACTGGCAGTGCCCATCATTGGCGTTCCCGTCCTATTCAACGAGGTTGACTTGTGTATTGAATCTCGTGTGGGAAGAGAGGTCGTGCTTCTGAAATACGCAGTTTCAATACCCTTCGATCTCCGGCTGGGAGATGTAATGATTTTTCCAATGAACGTCCAGTTCCGTGGAAAGGAAACAGGGCCAGCGCCCAGCAACGTCAGGCCGCGTCCCTAGCCCCGGTGCTTCCGTCGGAAGATCTCTGGGGTGCTTCGGACGGGACGTACGGATAGGTGCTGTCCTGGCGGGGGGCCGTACAGAAGCGGATCAAAACATGCACTAGGCGTCCGTAAGTACCACCCACATTCAACGCATTTTTGTATACCTGCATAGCTTGTGTGTGAGCCGTCACAAGTATGAAATGGAGTGGATGTATGTGTAGTTTGTGCAGACAGCGTGACACATGCAGGATGGATCAGACACACCACGGCTCGCTGGTGGAATATAGCTTGGATCTATTGCCATAATAATTCTGCCAATGTCAGTGTTACACCAGAGCGTAAGCTCGACACACCGCCGCACTGACATGGCACGAGATTGAATTGACGAACCTACTAACTCAAGACAATCAAGTAGCGAGTCTCAGAGACGCTCACGACGATCGTTACCAATAGAAAGGACAACATCATGACGGCCGTTGTCACGGTACTATCGGATGGTCTGCGGGCTGATATGTATAAGTATAGTTAGCATGGCGTCCCATACTAACGGTGGCCCGTCACCATCATTTCATTTACCGAACGGCCAGCAGCCTGTGCGGTGGTGGCAACGGTACGACTTGGGGCCCTTCCGATATTTGCCGTAGTTGAACTGAGCAATTCAGGACCTGGAATTCAGGTCGACTTTGCTTGACATCGGGCCGGTTAGCCGGGTGCTCCGGGGGGCAACCAACCTTACGGACTTTGCTCGTGCCTTCCATTCAAACGGTCGTTAACAATAATTAAATAAAAACCACTGTTGCAAATGGAACAAGGAATACATGTAGAGTACGATGCCATGAAGGGGTAACACTAAACAAAACAAAGAGTTCACACATTTACTATCCAAATTGTACAGGCAGGGCGGAGACCACTAAGATCTGCCAGCAACTCAAAAGATGAAGCCTTGGACATGCCAGGGGAAATGGGATCTACCGCCCAAAGTCCTCAGCGAAACTCGAAGCAAGAGCTCGAGCGCTCGGTAACGTGACTCAGCGATAGTTGCTGATATCTGACATGGGTAAAGGCACGCTCAGCCAGGGTCATTCCAAGGTAAGTGAGACACCACGCACGGTTCAGAATTTTGATGAAAGTAGAAGCCGCTCATGGAGGCAGCCGGCGGAGAACAGGGGCCAATAGATGACCCACGTCCCCCTCGTCGGACGCTAGAATCTCTGCGACGACCAATGGGAATAGATTCTAGCTTACCAGGGGAAGGTGACGTTAACAAATCACCTTCCCCACACTCCTCTGCACAGAGGGGGAATGATTGAGCAGCGGGGCGTACACCGGCTGCTAGGGACTGAGGATTGAAGTCCACGCAAACGTAGTAGAAACCTTTCAGAGACAACGTGAATGTTATACGGGAGTGTTCGCAAGATTGAATGAGAAAGTACCTGCGAAGCTTGCGCCATTGATATCTTGTACCCTATGATCAGGGACTAAGAACCTTTCCTTCCATCTCATGAAAACGGCTCCCCGATCACGATCAGGTATGGTCAAGTGGGGTCTCCTGAGCTCGCTCTTAACGTGCCGGAAAGCAGGGAAGCGTTGCCAATGCACCATATCTTCCTGTTCGTTTGCTCCCCACTTTTGGGTCAGGAAGCCGTAGCGGCTTCCGATGATTTCGGCGTCAAAGTACGTCGTTAACTCAGGCCAATCGTTGGTTAGGCCACGTATGCGGAGGTATCCGCACAGGAATGAGGAAGAAAAGTCGACGTCCTTGAGCACATGAGCGCACGCATGGTGGGCGGATGAAATAGGCGAGACATACGACAATGGTGACGTTGACCTCGTAGCTGTTCCTACCACTCTTCTGTGTCCCCTGAAAGGTTGCTCCTGGATACAAGCAATGGTGGCGCTGGGCGCGGACACGCAGGCGAGTAATGTCTGTGGCAGGGTCCGGCGTGGGCGCGGGCGCGGGTACGGAAGATCTCTGGGTACGGCCACGAGAGACAGCATCTGAGGGAGAGCGCTTTTGAAGAGGAGTCGGTTTGGGAGAGGTTACCGTCGTCTGTATGGAAAGCGTGGGCTGTGATAGTGCTGTGGGTTGCGGAGGGGGAGGATGGGGCTGTGGTGCCTGCATGTCGATGTCATTCTCGAAAACAGGATCTGGTTGTGGGCAGGTGGATTGAGGCGTCTTCACGGGCATCATCGAAAAACGACGCAAGCGATTGCCAGGCCTGTGCAGGCATTTACATACTCAGCTATCAGTCACGTGTGCACCTTCCTCTTATCTGAACTCGGCACTGATGGCCTTTCCACTAGTCCTACGATCGTGATGCGAGGTATGCACATTCATGTACAACCCTTCTGGGTGTAACTAAATATGAATCTACAGAGGGATCTGTCCTGTGTAATCGTACCCGCGTAATCCCCTTTCCATGTCCTACCTCAATGGCCTTTTACCAAAATGTCAACCGGAACTCTCTGCCATTTCTCAAGGCAGCTGAAATACAGCCAAACTCCAAGGAACACAAGGAACTAAAGGTCTACTACATCATTTCACATATCCTATCTGATATTCATATACCTATGGTAGACAACTATCCAGGCTCTGTATCGCCAGTACTTGGATCCGTTTAAGCACGTGGAAGAGCAATCCCCCGGTCGAGTGGACCGACTCATTGCCGATGTGTGTAAGCGCTATGAATCATATTTAGATTGATTACCAGCCTTGCTTCAGGCCAAAGCCAGTCTCCCATGGTTGATCAAGTATGAGGCTTGTTGGCCAGCACGCGTCTATCTCAAGAGATACGTCGATATACGGCGACCTCACCTCAATTGTACGAGATATGAGCGCCAGAAGTTATTGAGAGCGCGTGTATCTCACAACGCAGTTAGTTCTTTCGTATCTAGGCTATGCTAGCTAAGTTCTACTTCTCACATGGCACACAGCCCACCAAGAAATCTCAAAATGATTATGATATGCTCGTAGGTCCATTTTTG
This sequence comes from Leccinellum albellum, assembly GCA_038090015.1. Lineage (NCBI taxonomy): Eukaryota > Fungi > Basidiomycota > Agaricomycetes > Boletales > Boletaceae > Leccinellum > Leccinellum albellum. Next base: position 17,698 of record JBBPLX010000529.1, read on the forward strand.
TGGCACAATATAATATCTCAGCCGGTTATAGAAGAACCGCGATCCTATTGTGAGGGAGTTTCTAGGTTCCTTGGCACCCAACCTTGAGCACCGTCTCAGTGCTTTTGTCGAGTTGGGTGTCGAAGATCAGAAAACCCTTGAAGCCTTTTTATCTTGGCCACAAGAAACGCGGGAACAGTTTCTAGATGAGGCACGTGGGGTTCTACGGCTCACAGCCCTTGAAAAACGAGGGTTATTGCTAGGCTGCGCTTTGTTTACTCAAAGGGCACTGCGGGGGTCTCTTGCAAAACCAGGATGCTTTCATCCATGAGCAATTACACGATAACACAATTAATGACGAGTTTAATAAAATCATCCATTTCATCGACTTACTTCCCCTACAATCATAGGGATTATGAGCGCGCTCAGAATGTATGATTTGTGTATGATCACAACAAAGAGATGATGAACTATTGCGAGTCGGAAGAAAGTGGGTAAACAGAGCCAGATGATGAATAAAAGGACGCGTGGGCCGGTATGAGTCGTTCCGAGCACATATGAAGATGCATTATCGTATTCAAAGCTCATCATCCTCTTCTGGAAGAGGGACGGCCTCAGCCTGATATCTTGGGTCAGACAGTCATGCGATTACATAATAGAGACGAGGATTCACCTGCTTCAACTCTTTTTCATATTGGGCAATAATGTTTGCATCCAGAACAACTTCAGCAGGAGCAAGAGCCGGTGCAGCAACAAAGTCAAGACTCTGGTTTCTAAAGCGGAAGGTTGAGGGACTAATGTAAACCATGCTGGCACCGGACTTACCCGACCAACTTCCTTGCCAACCACAGGAAAGGCTTCTCGAAGTTGTAGTTCGACTTCGCAGAAATCTCGAAGTACTGGAGGTTCTTTTTGCGATGGAAGGTAACAGCACCCGTCTTTACTTTACGTTCCTGAAACACCGAGTAAGTCAGACTGAGCATGGGAGAAAAACGACGTCCATCAACCTTGACATCGACTTTGTTTCCGCAAAGAACGATCGGAATATTCTCGCAGACACGCTCGAGATCACGGTGCCAGTTGGGCACATTCTTGTACGTGATTCTCGAGGTAACGTCGAACATGATGATACCACATTGACCCTGAATATAATAACCGTCACGGAGACCACCGAACTTCTCTTGACCCGCAGTATCCCAGACGTTGAAACAGATAGTGCCGAAATTGGTTGAGAAAGTCAAGGGGTGGACTTCAACACCGAGGGTGGCTACAAATTGGATGAGAAACATGAGCCAACGATAACATGATAAAGATACGCACCGATGTATTTCTTCTCGAATTCGCCAGTCAGGTGGCGCTATGTGGATGGGAGGATCAGCACGCGATCGGGTTCGAAGCTTGCCATCGCGGCACGACTCTACCTTGACAAAGGTGGTTTTTCCAGTGCCACCGTCACCAACTAAAGGTATTTTGAGGCGATGAGAATAAAATTTTAGAAGGGGATGCGACAATAAAATGCAACGCGAAGTGAGGGAATCAGGGCATCGATCAAGCATGGTAAAAATCAGTCCTCAAATAACCATGACACGGAAAGCAGGCTTGTTGACTTACCAAGAACGAGCTTGAAGGTAGGGATCGGTTGTTCGGCCATTTTCTGAAATTACAGTATTCTATGTAGACAGGACAGAGAGGTAACCTGAACAAAGTCAAGAAGAGAAGAAATCAAGACGCTGAGATAAGGTTTTCCGTGCCACTGAGCACGGTTGCCAGATTTGGCTATGTCACTGGCATGTGGTCACATCCACACCACGACGACCTCCCGTGGATATTTCTGAAGATCATTGTGACATCTTGGTAAGCTACCAGTTGATGATGCGTGTGGTTGACTTGTACTTGCAACGTGTCCAGTCCCCTTCACTACTAGGCCACCAATGACTACATATGTTAATGGAGACATATTTGCCATACCGTGAATCGTACCTCGCTGGCTCTCGCTCTGTCTGCTTCGTGCAGAGTGATTTTATTATTCGCTCAATCGATTGCGGATACTCAGGCACTGGCATCCGCCTTCCGGGACGTGTGATCCAATGTTTTCGGCTTGTCGGCATGATCACTCCCGTATGAGTCGAGGTTACTCAGGTTTTCCTTCAGAAATAGAGACGAGCACTAAGAATACTGCTATGCAATTCACTCACATAGTCCAGGACTCTCCCTGTCCTCGTTCCCATCCACCACCGTGTAGTACTCTGCTCCTCCGCCCTCTCCCCAATTCTCGCCCGCCATGTCTTCATCCGTTCCTGTGAGTGAGGGCTCAGCTACAAAGGCTGAACCAGGGGCGTCTTGGAAGCAGGATGAATTGCATGTCGTGCCAAAAAATCGCCTCGGGATCGTCTTTTTTGGCATCATGTGTTCTACCTTCCTCGCTGCACTCGATCAGGTATCTCTTTACCAGTATTCTTACCTTTCCCTTTACTTGACATGGCGTGCAGACCATCGTAGCCACTGCATTACCTACCATCGTAGCCGACCTAGGTGGAGGAAACAACTACA
>JBBPLX010000530.1:0-20208 GCA_038090015.1 Leccinellum albellum
TCTGGTAAGCTACCACATCAAGAAGTAAGGTCTGTCAAAGAAGAAATACATGGTATGTAAGAAGAATTCAAGGCCATTTTAGCAAGTTTGCACATATCATAATAGGAGATATCTATTGTTGTAATTTTCTGAATTATCAGGGATTCATCTCCTATTTCCCAATCACAAGGTTCTATGTTAAGACAAGAGAAATGATTCAAAGAAGAAGAAACTAAGCAAGAAACAAAAGTTGTGCTAGCACTATCTAGGCATTGAGCATGAACAGAAACAGAAGTATTGCTACATAGAAAACTAGAATATATGGGAGAGTTCTTACCTAATAAGGTCTCCCTCACTCTTTTCCCTGTTTCATGACTTCTAGGTCATGGAAGTAGGCCTGCACAGCTTCCAGATCCATTCTTTGACTTGCTTTTGACCAATTGGGCAATTCTTTCCTTTTCATGGACAGGGTCGTTCATTTGACTGTCCTAACCATAGAGGAAGGTTTGAATTTGGAGCACTATTGTTAGTGCCCACCTCTTAAGAATCCACACTCTTTACACTGAGTGGAAGGTGCCTTGCAATTGTTGGCCTGATGGCCCTCTTTGCCACAGTTGTAGCAGCCAAGTGACATTCATTATATGACCGAATCTTGAATTATATCTATTTCCATTGCATTCAGATCACAACAGACATATTGTTGGAAGGGAGGGCTTTGATTTCGAAATTTGAAGGCTTCAATAGTGTTAGCATATTTTTGGATTGTTATGATGTAATCATCTACATCTGACGGTCTTTCTCCTTGCATGAACATGTGCCTTATGACATCTTGTCAGACATTTCATTCTAGCAAGGTTATTCCCATCATGGGATCATACTATGCTTGGTCATACAGAGACAATCAATGGGTTAAGAAGACTTGTGTTCTCTTGGTCCTTCCTTGTTTACAATCCATTAGTCACTGAATGGTGATGTCTTTTTCATTCTGTATCCAGAAACAGCTATTAAGAAGCTTCTCAATCTTCTTTAGATTGAGCCATGGGCTCCCTTCTCCTAGTCAGCACTTTTTGATTTCATTTCTGGCCCACATGCTAGCTCTGTTTTTGTCTTTCTCTTCCATTTTGCCAATTTATGAAAGTATCCCTAGAGTTAGGTGCATGGTATTTTTCATAAACACCTCACTGTTTGATTTGATAAAAACCAGCATTTTAGTCTACTACTTGTCATAGCAGCTGTAGGATCCATCAAAGCTTCCTGGATCCAGGATGACCTCAGCACACTTTTTCAAGATTGTGAATTGCCCTTGTGAATGGGCTTGGAGAGTGGCAATGGCCACTTTGGTTTCTTCGGACAACTCCATTTTCACTTGGTTTCCTATGTTCCATTCTGCTTTCTTGAGGGCCTTTTGGGCAGTTATGTACCTTGAGCAAAATGAGCTTGTTGGATTTCTCCATACTTTTGTTTTCCAGTCTTTGAATACATTCAAGCAGCAATGTGATCATGGCTATGAGATCTGGGCTTAGTTCAATGTCAAGCCTAATGGATGGGAAGTGGTTTTGCAGGATTGGGCCTCCAGTGGCAGACTGAATAGTTCTGATGCCATGATCAGCTACTCTGAATTCTATGTGGCTTTCATAAAGGTTTGCGGTTGGGTTGATGAGTATGGGAATATATTCTCCTTCTAGTGTGAATCTATAAAGTAATCCAATGAGTATAAGAGAATTAATAATATATGTAAGTCTAGTGTATGATATTATAAATAAGTGATAAGGCCACATGATGTCACATGACTGATCATATGCATAATGTCTGACTAAGCAGATCACATGATTGAGAAAAGATAGAACATAAGTGAAAAGTTAGGTGTCTAACCTAGGAATGTAACAAATGATAATGGTTGAGGAAAGAGAGAGGATGAAAAATAAAATAAGTGCTGGGTTTAAATACCTGGTAGCTGCTGACTTTGAAATTTATAATTTGTAAGCTTTTTCAATATCAAGTGTGGGAATTTGACACAAATGAGGCAAATGATGTAACACACCACAAATCCTACTAAGTCTTTCTACACTTTAAGCACACTAACCAGACCTAACATAGTACGGATTCTAACCAGACACTAACCAATTAAGCCAAGCACACTAACCAGGCATGATAAAGCAGGAACCCTAATCAGACAAATAACAAAAGATTACTAACTAGATAAGTCTCATGGAAAACATTTCACAGCAGTGCACTATGGGAGTTTCACACTTAGTAATGGCTGTACTGAATTTAGTAGTTATCTTTTGCTCCATGATTGATCAAGGGTCAAAGGAATTCTATTTACATACAGCTGTGATATGCCCAGTTAACAAAAAATGGGAATGAGAACAGACAGGCACAGGTACTATGCTAAGAGGGCAGTAACTGATAGATGATCAATGAAGAGTTATTGAAGAAGTGCATCCAAGCCTCCATGTTAGAATTTCTCAGGTGTCACAAGCCCAAGATCCAATAGACTTAATCTGTCATGAGCTTATGACAATAAGGCATGAAGGCATGAGTAGTAACAAAGTCTCATTTCCATGGAATTATCATTGCAAATGATTGAAACATCAACAAAAAAGAAGAAAGCAGAGAAGGATCAGGAACTATATAGATTTGTTGATCTAAGCATTTTCATGATCAGAGTCAGAATAACTCAGATTGAAGATAGACTATAGCCTATGATAGGCTAAAAAGGCATCTGTAAAAGAGAGCCTGTAGTCAATTTAGTTTGGTCATAGCTGACAGCATGCTACATACACATATAGAACATCAAAGTTATTTGTAGTAGTTGAAAAGAGTTGGTCCAAAAGGCAAGAGGGATTATACAAATCATCATTGACACAGATGTAGTACAGAACAAAGTCAGACCAGCATGAATCAGTGATGTTGGGCAAATCCATCAATAGTGCAGCACTAGAGGAGAAGATAGATAATATCATGTTTACATGATATCAACTTTGATGAAGGATGTGGTGGATTGAGTACTCAAGTATTTGCAAGGTGTGGAATAAGAGGGCTATGCTGGATGTGAGCAGCATGGATAGATGCTGCAAAAAAGCATGAATAATAGTGATGAACTGCTTGTAAAGAGGTGGGATTTCTATGGCAAGCGGTATAAGCTCCTGTATGTAGGGGTCTAGGCAGTGAGTGATTTGCTTGCTTGCAAGAACCTCTTTGCTAAGTAGAAGTTGCATCAGACTATAGCAGAATGTACTAAATGTATGAGCAAGGTATGCTATTTGGAGATAAAACAGGTGGAAAATGTCATTTATAGCAGAGATATCCTCCTCTACTTTGACCAGCTGTGCAGTTACATGAGGACCAGTAGCCTAGGGTGAGGTCAGATATTAGTTGGTTTATAGCTTGCTTGGCAGATAAGGTGAGACACAATAGCTAAGGGTTATTGAAGAGTTTGCTAATGATTTGCTCAGCTAATGCATAAATAAAAGTCATCTTGAAGGAAACATGAAGAGGACAGGGTATTTATCTTGCTATAGGGGTACACATAGGACTATTAGAAATGACAGGGCAAACACTATTATACAATATCACCTCAAATTAAAGAGAATGGTTAATAGAAAAGAAGCAAATAAAACTCATAAGAGCTGGGAAAGGATTTACACTGCCAATTATGGTCCCATCAATTAGAAGTAAAAGATACTGAGAGCATGATGGAGTGAAACTGAATGAAGCAGATTGGAAGGTGAAGATAATCAATGAGATCCTAATGGGATCACAACTAGCTACACTACTGATCATGACTGATCACCTCATTAGAGAAGTGTGAAACAAGTTGATTAGCAGAAAGGGCAGGGAGCCTGATATAATAAAAGTGAGAATAATTCAATAGGAATGGTGAAATTAGACAAACGAGTTGCTATCACACAAACAAATCTAAGTGAGACAAACCTCTTACATATTATACATTGACTTGAAATTTGAGAGGATATTACCAAACCACTTGGCATAATCACGATGGAAACAAAATTGTTCATGATCTCCACCAGCTTTAGAAAGAATGATATTCCTGAAAGGGGAGACAAAGCAAATTGCAAAATACAATGGTTTCAGAATAACAACCCAGATGACTCATGAGCATGTCAATGAGGTCGATAGAAGCACCTAGAAGGCCACCTGAACCATGCAACTGCAACTAAGACCTGGTTATAACTGGTTCCTGAATGCAACTGCAGTCCAGTTGCATCTAGTTGCCAGTTGCAATATTAGTTCACAATTGGACTTTGAAATACTATTGCAAATGGTATATGGTATGGGTCTGCATAGGTATGCTTACAGAATGGAAAGTCACTATATTCTAATATAAACAATAGGACTTGTATGCATTATGTTGTATAAGCTGGCTTTAAAATAGAACATATTCATATTTTCATGTTAATGGTGCTGTAAAATATAAGCCAAAGTAGAGGTGATTGCAGCAAAAAATGTCACCAAAGCAACATCTCTGTATGAGTTTGAATCTTTGCAGACTGGAAAACTTTATTATCTTGATACTATATATGTATAATACCAAGAATCAGACTCCAGAAGAGCAGGTCAGTTAAAGTCTGTCCCACCCAAGAAGAACTTGTCTCATCTAACTGTCTATTCAGAGAATGCAAGCTGCCTTTTTGCATGAAGTGCTTCCATCCCTTGTGCAATGATGTCTGCAAGACTAACTCCCTCATCATTTTGGCACTGGTACACCTGCTGAGAATGAATTGTCATATGCAGTGGTCTCTACAGTGTGCTTGATGGGTGCATTCATGGATTCACCTAGCTTAGTACAGATAGCTGGAGTCCTGACTGCAATTCTGAAATTGGTATAAACCATGCCCTGCCTGGCATCATCAATCTTGGCAAATTGCCTTCCATTTCCAAGAACTTGACACACATGTGGTTGTATTCACTGGCAGGTTCAAAGCATTCAACACACTGCTTATCCTTGACATGTGTACAAGCTGTATCCACTATTCAATGTCCATCTTTCTTTCTATGACAACCTCAAACAATGTCTAATTGGCCAAGTTCAGTTTGAAGAGCAACACAATCTTAAATATGCTCATGGATTCATGTAATTCAGCCAAGCAGAGTGCTTCAATCAAAGCCAAGTGAAAGTCTTAGCCTGTTAAATATTTCATTAAGACATTCTGGAAAGAGTGTCCTATAGTTGTTTGTGCAATAAACTACAGTCTGCAAAATGCAATGTGTATATAACTGTGTTATGGCTGTAATTTAAATAACAAGTATCAAGAGTTGGACAGTTTGGCATGTTTAGGCTGGAAGCGAATTAGATTATATGAGTATCTCTACTAGCCATGACCAGTGACTACTACTTGGGAACAGCAAAATACAAGAAGCAGATATAGAATACAATAGAATAAATTGCTAGACCCAAAAGTACAGAATTTATCATGAAAAATATTTTAAAAGTGTCTCACTGCAGCCTAGTAGTAACAATTGTGTTACTGAGGAATACTATTTTTCATCCCTACAGACATCTGGTCCTCTATCCCAATGGTGTTTCATTCACTTTGCCTTTTCCTTTTGCTATATAATCATCATAGAATGTTTGAAGCAATATAATTGATTTAGTTGTATCTACTACAAATAATTGTGCATCATGTAAACTATCTATCTGCAGCAAAGAGATCCACACAACAGTGTTGTTAGCATAGTGAGAACAGAGAAAAGGTGGTGCCATGCCACATGGTTTTATCTGCAGCCTTGTCAAAGAATCAAAAGTCTTTGTCATCTACTTCCATCAAGGTTGTAGTCTTAGTGAGGGCAGTCTTTTCAACATCTTTGAAATGATTCATAGGAATAAATGGGAGGAGGAAGAGGAAGAGGGAACTCTGGTCAATCAGGGATCAACAATTAGTAATCAGTCTGAGTTTACAAACAATTTGAGATGTTGGAGTCACTTCCATTTTCCTACCAGGGGAAATGGCAGCAAAGGTTTAAGAGGAAATACTGTGGGCCCATAATGGCCAATATAGCATTGGGTGTGTGTGAGCTCTTCTGGATGTCATGAGGAGAATGAGAGAAAATAGTTGAGTCAGGATCAATAATGATGCGGACAAAGAAGTGGTTGGTAGTGTGCAGAAGTCAAAACAAAAGTGCATGATTGTACACACTATGCAGTATGCCCATCCAGCTCCCATCCCCTCACTTCTAAATGATAGTGATGACCTCACCTACACCACCATCCTTGTTCCTCAGGAGTTCCTATCTACATTCTTCCTCCATTCTATGTTATTGTCTTTACCTGCCACCATTCTTATCTCCATCCTGAAATGATGATGAGATCTTTACCCTGCACTGGCCTCATGAGCATGCAGGAAGTGTAGAGTATATCTTACCGTCAGTCACAATACAAGTAAAAAAAGTGCATGCAAAAGACATATTTCATTACTAATCTGTCTATTGCACACATTGACATGTACATCAATCACACAGGAATGATTTCAGGTTTGCACTATCATCATCTGCTATTCAATTTGGTTGATCATCAAAGTAAACATGTGTGATTGAACAGCAAAGAAATGCCATATTCATAATGACACTGGCACTATTTTCAGCAATATGGTCAGTCTGACTCAGCAGAGGCAGACCTATCCTCCTTGCAGGACATGGGTCCACAGTCCTTCAGGAACTCCAGAACAGCTGGCAGTGCATTCTTGGTCCCCTTTTCCCTGACCTGGTTCAACTTGTAGTTCCACTGGCTTTCATCAAGAACAGCCATGCCTTGTTGCAGATTAACTGCATTCAAACACATACCAAGCTTCAGCATGCCTTGTATCAGCAGAATATTTTCTGCACAAAACTGAGTAAAGCATCCAAACAGCTTGTTGTCATATATGCCAGCCTGAGTGGCAACAATGAGCAAAATGAAAACTGGAGGAAAATTGGAAATTGACTTGTCTGGGCCAGTAGTGCACAGATGTGTGCTGAGAGAAGGTTGTAGGCCTTAATTGCCTCCAATTGAAGTGACATGTTGCTCCACTTGTTATCAGTGTCTTCATAGCTGCTGGCTTAGAAGTTATTGATGATTGATAGAAGTGAACTTGATGTGCTTGTCTGAAAAGGTCAAGTCCTTTATTGCTGGGAACGTGGGTGGATAAGTAGTGCCATGCATTCACCTGTCTGTGCTCTGGGTATTCAGATGGTGATATGTGCCTAACTCCTAGATATCAAATTGAGCAAAATGAAAGATATTTAATATGTTAGACAGCTGAACTGAGCAGCTGGAGGCCAATGTCAGAAACTATGTTCATTGGTACAATCATACATGACATACCTGGAGTCCAATGTCAAAAACTAAAGAGAAAGGATATTGGACTCGAAGGTACTTATAGAACAAGTACCTAACAAGGATACATAACAATAGAGTGCCACAATGTGGCTGACAGGAACAACAAAGGCACACCGTGACTGACTGACAACACATGTGACTGACAAGTGGGGAAGCCAAACTGACAAGTGGGAAGCATGACTGACAAGATGTCATAGTAAGCGTTTACTCCATGCAACAAGCCGATGGTCAACCTTTTGCCTGATCAACACATCCATATTCGCGCTCATCAGGACGATCCAACTGCTGGTTGGATTGCCTTGTCGAAGTTGTTTATCCAGCAGAAGCAATCACTTTGTAGCCTATGAAGAGTTCTTTGTTACACTGACTGATTACTTACCATGACACCTTGTCAGTCCCACTTGTCAGTCACACACTTGTCATTCCCGCTTCCCTCACTTGTCAGTCATGCATGTCAGTCACGCTGTGCCTTTGTTGTTTATAGGCACCAGTAGACCGTCCATTATCCTTGCAACCACGATGGTTGGCGTCAGAGTAGGTCATGAAGAGCTGGGGCATTGATGCGTCGGGTGCATATGTAAGTTTGCATAGTCCATAGTACCCTTGATGTACCGGAATAGATGTTTGATGGAATTCCAATGGGCAACACCTGGATTAGATGTGAAAGATGAAAGTTGGCCGATAGTGTAGGCAATATCAGGTTGCGATGTGCACGACAGATACTGCAAGTAGCCAATGGCACTACCATAGTCGACAGAGCGCATGAAAGCGGTCTCTTCAGTTCTTCTGGGACTTTGATGGCATAAAAAGCAAATGCCAGGAGTCATGGAGTTGGAGACGGGCTTGGAGTCTGCCATACCATAGCAAGCAAGCATCTCGACACAATACTGAGGTTGCAAAATGGTTAGGGATTGATTGGGACGATTCCGATCGATTTTGATACCTAACAGCTCGGTAGTAGGGCGACAGAGGGTCAGATTAATCACTGGAACGATAACTTGCATTTCCGGCATGCTCAACAGCCTCCTGAGGCGCTCCAGTAGGAGTTGCATTGTTAGAGGGCGCACACTGCTCTCGAGGCTATGGACTTCAAACAGACATACACTGATGCATCTCTCTATATCTTTGTGCGATCTGGTGTTCGCATCACCCTGTCCGTCTTTGTGGATGATATGACTTTTGCATCGAAGTCATTGCCTGCCATCAAGCAAGCCATCACTGATCTCAGTAGTCACTTCAAGTTGAATGATCTGGGCCCTATTACCGAGCTGTTAGGTATCAAAATCGATCGGAATCGTCCCAATCAATCCCTAACCATTTTGCAACCTCAGTATTGGGTCAAGATGCTTGCTCACTATGGTATGGCAGACTCCAAGCCTGTCTCCATGGTAGACAGCTGAACTGAGCAGCTGGAGTCCAATGTCAGAAACTTTCTTCATTGGTACAATAATTGTTGCAGGTAGTTATTGCTTACCATGACATCTTGTCAGTCCCACTTGTCATTCACGCTACTTACTTGTCAGTCCTGCTTCCCCCACTTGTTGTCAGTCATGCGTGTCAGTCACGCCATGCCTTTGCCATTCCTGTCAGCCACATTGTGGCGCTCTATTGTTATGTATCGTTGTTAGGTACTCGTTCTATAAGTACCTTCGAGTCCAATGTCTCTTCTCTTTGGTTTCTGACATTGGACTCCAGGTATGTAATGTATGCATTGTACCAATGCAACTAGTTTCTGACATTGGACTCCAGCTGCTCAGTTCAGCTGTCTAACATGACTCCTGGCATTTGCCTTTCATGCCATCAAAGTCCCAGAAGAACTGAAGAGACCGCTTTCATGCGCTCTGGTCATGATACATCTGGTCCCTCCTCTACTTCTGCTTTGTCAGTGAACGCCAATGGCTGTCAATGCAACCCTGCATCTCCTTGTGGTTTCTGTGAGAAGACAGGCCACTGCCAGTGCAACTGCTTTGCGCTTCAACGCGCCAGGGATCCTTACAAGACGAACAAACGTCCTGGAAAACGTGCCAATCAGGCAAATAGCACGACTGCTACTCCGTCTGTGCCCTCCAAGATCAATTAGCACAACGCTGCATTTCTGGATGGTCAGACAGAAGTCGTGACTGAGTATGCGCAACCAGCCACAACATTGCCACTAGATCTATCTCTATGGCATCGTAGGTTTGCGCACCACAACCATGCGGGTGTTAAAGCACTATTCCAGCGCAAACTCGTAACAGGCATGCAATTGGACTCAAGTGCAAACACTGTACCAGAGCCCGTCTGCAAGCCATGCTTAGCTGGCAAGATGCATGCAAACCCATTCCCCAGCAGTTCCTGGCGTGCTTCTCGACCCCTTGAACTGGTCCACTCAGATGTATATGAAGTACGTTATCGTTCCTTTTCCGGATTCCGATATTGGGTCACATTCATCGACGACTACTCGCGTTATCCGATAGCTTTGTGCTGCCGATTCGTGCCAAATCTGATGTCTTTGGCGCATTCAAGCAATTCAAAGCGTTTGCCGAGAACCAGACGGAGCGCAAAATCAAGACGCTTCGTGACGATAAGGGAGGGGAATACATGAGCAATGCAATGCTCGCATTCACAAACGAGTGTGGTATAGAGCGCCAGCACACTGTTCGAGCCCGACCACAGCCGAATGGAGTAGCTGAGCGCGCAAATTGTGTGCTGTCTGAGCGCATTACTGCGATGTTACAGGAATCTCTGGCCTTGCTATGGCCTTCTGGCGTGAAGCGCTTGCTGCGCTGGTTCATGTCTGGAACAGATGTCCCACAGCTGCTGTGGACGATGCGACGCCCATAGTATGCGCTCTGGAATGGACGAAAACCGCATGTTTCCAGGTGCACTGCCTATACGCGCTGATTTCGACGAGCATGACTCACCAGGAGGCCTGACTCAGCACATTCTGGTTGTCATGCCACCATATGCTGCACCTGGACCATCTGGAGATGATCCCCAGGATGATATAGTCTCTCATCCGGAGATACCGCCTCCTCAGGGGGGCCCTGGCAACCTCGATGCTGATGAGGCACCATCTCCTCCTCCCATTCCAGCTATACAGCTTCCAGACACACCACCATCTGTTCCAGGTAGTCTGCCACCTATACCCGACAGTCCTGTTGGAATTGGAGCTCGCCTACCCATCAGGAATCGTCAACATCCTCGTGCATGGTGGAAACTGCGTCCTGGACAGTTAGCTGATGACCCAGACGACTCTGAGGATGAAGAAGCAGATGTTGCCAAGTGTTTTGCAACTACCTCTTCCCATCCAAGGTCATTTGCAAATGCTATGCGCAGGACTGACGCTCCAGAATGGAGAAAGGCTGCTTTGATGGAGTTGGATGCTCACAAGTCCAATGGCACATGGATCCTGGTACCACGTCCTAAGAATCGACCTGTGATCGGTTCCAGATGGGTATTTACACAGAAGTACCACGCTGATGGCTCATTTGAGCGTTACAAAGGCCATCTTGTTGCCCAAGGATTCTCACAGCATCCTGGCTTCGAATACCTTGAAGTCTTTGCTCCCACAGTTCGACTCCCCACTCTCCATATTATCCTTGCGCTGGCAGCCATCCATGACTTGCATTTATGGTCAGTAGACGTCTCCAGCGCCTATCTGAATGGTGACATGGATTGTGACATCCATATGGAGCAACCAGAAGGATTTGCTGAAGGGAATTCTAGGGAGACAGTCTGCTTGCTGAAGAAGTCGCTCTATGGTACCAAACAAGGTGGTAATCGCTGGAATCGCAAGATGCGCACTGCTCTCGAGGCTATGGACTTCAAACAGACGTACTCTGATGCAGCCGTCTATATCTTCGTGTGAGCTGATGTTTGCATCATCCTTCCTGTCTTTGTGGATGATATGACCTTTGCATCAAAGTCATTGCCTGCCATCAAGCAAGCCATCACTGATCTCAGTAGTCACTTCAAGTTGCGTGATCTGGGCTCTACTACTGAGCTGTTAGGTATCAAAATTGATTGGAATCGTCCCAATCGATCCGTAACCATTTCGCAACCTCAGTATTGCGTCGAGATGCTTGCTCGCTATGGTATGGCAGACTCCAAGCCTGTCTCCACCCCCATGACTCCTGGTATTTGCCTCTCAAGCGATCAGAGTCCCAGACCTACTGAGGAGACCGCTTTCATGCGCTCTGTCGACTATGGTGGCGCCATTGGCTCCTTGCAGTATTTGTCGTGCACAACTCGACCTGACATTGCCTACACTGTTGGCCAACTCGCATCTTTCACTTCTAATCCAGGTGTTGCACACTGGAATGCCATCAAACATTTATTCCGGTACATCAAGGGTACTATGGACTATGCAATTACATATGCACCCGACGATTCGATGCCCCAGCTCTTCACAACCTACTCTGATGCCAACCATGGTGGTTGCAAGGATACTGGATGGTCCACTGGTGCCTATATTGTCAAGATTGGCACAGGCATCGTCTCCTGGATGTCTAAGCGATAGTCGATTGTTGCGCTGTCCATCACTGAAGCTGAGTATATGGCTGCTTGTGAGGCTGGCAAGCAGATTGTTTGGATGCGCAAAACGCTCCAAGAACTTGGGTTTGCCATCAGCAGCGCGTCTGTGTTGTACATAGACAACCAGTCTGCGATTCAGGTAGCCAAACATCCTGAACACCATGGTCGCATGAAGCAACTGGACTTGTCTTGGTTCTGGCTCAGAGATGTGGTCGGCCAAGGCACTATTTCGCCCACTGTTACGATTGGCCCCTCTTTTTCCTTTATTTCTCCTCTCGCTCGCCCTCGACTATGCCTTCTGCCTTGCTCTAGTCTACCATTTGTACTTTAACCCTTCTCCTTTCGTCGTGACTCTCTCCTCGTGACTCGCTTGAGGTGACTCATTCAACATGACTCACCACTCCTAGATTCTCCGACCCTCTTTGATCCTATTCCGCTGTTCCTATTTTCTCCTGTAGTGTTACTCATCCGCAGCTTCTTGACTCATCCATACTGCGGATGACTTATCCATTCCAGACGATTCTCTCGTCTTCCATCTACTTACTCATCACGCTCTCCCTCCAGTATATATACTCGTCCATGTATTACTAGAAACCCTAAGCTAGAGCTACTCGAATATCACTGCTCTTAGCCCAATCCTCAGTCTCTAGGCGTGTGCCTCCCTCCGTCCTTGGTACCCTTCGTCCCTCAGTCGTCTTACAGCCCATAGTTGGGGTATTGACTCTCGCCTCAGTCCTACGTCCTTCGCCCTCGAGTCCTCGACCGACCCTACCCGGGCCAGTCGTAACACACGCCACGTTGTTGTTGTCGCGTCATCGCGTTGCGTTCGTTGTTGCACCAGGCGTCATCGTCATCATTGTGTCGCCAGTTGGCGTTGTCGTGGCGTCGTGTTGAGGGGCATGCGCTAGTGTCATGTAGTGGTGCTGGCGGCACGGACGAGGTCTGGCAGGGTGGGTGACTAAGGCAGAGAAAGAGGCAGAAAAGTGGGAACCATGCCGCTCTCGCGTTCAACGTTGTCACGTTCGACGTTTCGTTGTGTCGTTTCCACGCTGCATGTCACCGTTGGAACCCGTAGAACCGTACTTCAACCCTTTCAAGGAAGGGTTGAAGGAGGTGCGAGAATGAAGAGTCAGAATTGTGGAGATGTGATCAGAGAAAGGACGTACGTGTCGTAGTGGTGCTTGGTGATGTTGATGTGATCGACGATTTCTTCTTCAAAGACCCGATCATGGTAGTTTTTGGGCCCGTACTCAAATTTAATTCGTCTTTCAATATATCGTGACAATTTGCGTCAGTGGACCGTTCCACGCTAAGACCAAGACATGTGCCTCACACCATCCTATCAGCATGTGCAAGTGGATATATTTGCATTAGCCGTCTTTTCGTCAAAGTTAGTGTCCTCGATACCGTCACCAACGTCGGCCAATGCCGATCGCATAGCATCCACCCCAAACTTTTCGATACCTTCGTCATTGTTGTCCGTTGAGCACCAAGTGACCATACGTCCGTATGCTCAGAGGCAACTTGTCTTCGGGGAAGATGACAACGTAGTCGTAGAGCAAGAAAGTCTTGTACCAGGTCCTTGTCGGGCGATCAAATTTCGGACGGGTGAAGGTGGTTGAATTCATACTTCAGCGCCTCGACTTTTTCCCTCAGGAATGGATCTGGCGAAGGTCCGTCATAAATCATGTACTCCCGGCAAGGACCGTCGCATCCACGCGTGAGGACGAGGAAGCGGTCAGCCTAAGAGACTTGTACCATTCAGCAGTCGTGGTGTAATGTCGATCTGGTGGCTCCTCCAAGGTCGCTGCGGACGACAAGGATCCGTGCAGTGGAACACCCCATTCGTTGTAGGTGACGGTCGCGAGTACAAACATGGGCGGTGCATGGATGCCGCGCTGGAAAATCAGACTAGTACAAGGGACTAAACCACAGGTGATGAATTGAGAGCTGACCGGATTGCTATGCAAGTGTTGTATGAGGTTTCCAAATCGAGGTCACTCCCGTACGTTGCAGGTGGTGATGTGTTCGATTGAGCCTGGGCTGATCAGCCCATCTGTAGGGCATCACAAAGGGTCGTTCCCGATGTCGATATAGAACGTACCGTCCCCAGATTAAGCAACGAGTTCTCTGAATCGTACAAACAATTGCACAAACACATGAGACAAGCAATCCAGAAAATCATAGACACGTACCATCCGGACAAATCCCCATCCATGTTAACGGATGCAGAATGCTGGTCGCGAAGTATTCGAGGCATGGTGATCGTGTAGGAACAGAGATGATATCATTTGATTCTGGGATAGTTTGAGGAATAATATGATTGAGGTATGTGAACATTCGGAGCACAATGTATGAGGCGAGGAGAGCTTGCCTAATTACGGGGACAAGAAGCATCGAGACCTCTTGAAAGGGGTGACAACGAAGTCTTAATGTGCTGTGGTGGTCTTTCTTGAACAAAGTGAATCGGTGAATAGAACTATGAGATGGAACATTACTATGCTCGCTCACTTTGTTGACAACTGCGCGCCACTACGATTTCGACTCTTACAATACTATTTGCACGAGATCCGAAGTGGCTACTACAGTCTTTATACAAAGCAAACAAATAATTTAAATGATGTGCGATCAGATATTCAAAGTTGAACTTATTGGAAAGCTTTTCAAGGGCGAGGGAAAACATGGGTCGCTGCCAAATAGTCAGTTCAATGGTAGGAATCAACAGTGAAATCCTTACCTACATTATCAACGTGAACATCCGATCGTGGCCTCATACAGATACCCACTCCGAGTGATGACCATTCGAGCATGACCAATTGCATGCTCTGCACGCTCAACCTGTCTCCTCACCTTCTCAGCTTGTTGTGTATAGTACTGGACGCGAGCAGCATTCCGACTGATTTCGCAGTCGATAAGGTTGAGCTCAGCGATGGATACATCGTGTTCAGCTCTCAGCAGTCTTAATAGAGAGACCGCCTCTTCAGGGGATTCTAATGACGGTGTTGATGCGCTGAGTTGGTGCGAAGTATGATGAGGTGTTTTTAAATAAGGATCTGGAAAGCTATGCACCGCAGCAGTGGCACTTGAGAATCGAGCCGCTTGGTGGAACTCAACTGGCTCGTTGACATCGTCGTTGAGGTTCAAACGTGGGTGCATGACTATGGAAATTGCCGGATCAGGTTCATTCCTCCACTGCCATGCCCAATGCGCAATGCCCTGGGTGTTGCAAAACATTTCCGAATGATACTCGACTTCTTCAACACATGAACCAACCGCGCGGGCGTTGCTTTACCGGTCGGGTTCGTGTGGAATCTCAGCCCCACTATGCTAGTGACAACACCGATAACGACTGGAACATGAACTGGGGTTTAGACGCACCTGTAAATCGTGAATCTTCATTCTTTGACCCCAATGCAGATGACGACGCCGACGCTGACCCCGACCCCGACTGGATTGACTTGGACTTTGACGCACCAGCCAATGATATCGCGGGGGAGGAACATTCTGATCAACCGACGATAGAGTTATACCCTGCAGCCTCTGCAAATTATGGACAAGGCCTCACCTTCATCGAAAAATTTAATACAGATCAGTTCTCGTTAGAGCGTCAGCACAACCCATTCTATCCATTCTCATCGTCAACCAAATGGCAGGTCGCTTCATGGCTCACCAATTCGGGTTTGAGTATGTCTGCTATTGGTGAGTTTCTGTCTCTGGATATTGTACGTTTGGTTTTCCTCGCTAACTGTTGGTGCTAAAGCCGTGTTTCCCAGATCAAGTCACAGGCTCTCTCATTTCGAACCGCGCAAGCACATTGCAAACTAATCGAATTGCTCCCTTCTGGTCCACGGTGAAAGTATCGGGATATCAAACCCGAATCACCCACTAGACGCAGTTTGCGGCTATTCTACAGGGACCCCATTCAATGCCTTCAACATCTTATGCACTCTCCGTCCAACGGTGATCAGATTGAGTTTGTTCCCAAGAAGATTTACAGCACCGCTGATCGCACGCAGCGTATTTATACCGAATGGCTGACCGGGGATCGTGCGTGGGAACTGCAGGTATGTTCCCTTCCATGTTACTGTGTAATCACTCATGCGCCTCCAGGACGCTCTCCCTGATGGCGCAACCCTGCTTGGCGTCATCCTTTCATCCAACAAAACCCATATTACACAAGTCGGGAACCGCCAGGCTCACCCTTTGTTGATTAGTCTAGCTAATATCTCATCTGATATGCGTAGGAAAGGCTCTACAAATTCATACCTCCTCCTTGCCCTTCTTCCCATACCCAAGTTCGTCCACTCAAACAAGCATCTTCGCGGTGTGCTCGCAGATCGACTCCTTCATCAAGTGATCACCCTGGTTGTCAAGCCTCTCATGAAGGCTGCCGAAGTGGGTCGTATGATGAGCGATCCGCTCGGGAATCTGAAGTTCTGTTTCACTCCCATCGCTGCCTACATCGCTGACACCCCGGAGCAGCGTGTCATCGCGGGCGTTGCTGGCAATGCTTCAGTGGTTACCATGGCCACATCTCAACAATTCGGGAATTCTGTCCGCTGTGTAGTTCGCACTGCATCCAAATCACAGAAGCAGCTTACGGTTGTAGCAAGAAAAACGTGTGGTCAAGGCTTAGCCGCCTATTTTCAAGAATGTAAAAAATGGCAGCTGAATGGAGTTTCCGCACCTTTCTGGCTAGAGTGGCCCCTTGCCGAGCCGAGTTCCTTCATCGTTCCGGAACTTTTGCATCAACTCTTGAAATTTTCTTGGGACCATGATCGGCAGTGGTGCGCTAGGATGTTGGGAGACGAGGAACTTGATTTTCGATTTTCTCTCCTGCAAACTTATAGTGGATACCGGCATTTTCCCGATGGGATCATGACTCTCAAACAGACATCAATGCGACTACACCGGGAGGTTCAGCGATACATTGTAGGCCTGGTTGCGGGAGGAATTCCACAGCGGGCTCTTGTTGCCATTCGGGCGCTGACCGATTTTTGCTATCGCACGCAGGCACCGAAGTTCACGGATGCCGACATCGCCAAGCTGACAGCAAGTCTGCAGGAGTTTCACGACAATAAAGCTGCGCTCGTGGAAGCTGGCACGCGCGGCTCGTTAGATCATTGGCGGATCCCTAAACTGGAGATGTGAAGGCGACCTTTGACAAACAATGTCTAGGCACCTCAACTAAAACGCAACCTAAGGGGAGGGGACTGTAGTCGAAGGGAAATCCAACGAGAACAAGACTGGCTTGTTCCGTTGCTGCATTCAAGCTTATATACTACGAGTACATGCGCACGGACCAGGCCGCGTGTACGATAAGCTATCTACTGACTACTAATAAGGTTATATGGTTCTCACGGGTGTGAGAGTATCGACGGAGATTAAATACTCGTGTACGCCATGAGGCGGTCTAGACTATGACATCATAGATAAAGGCAGTAGCACGTGACATCACGTGACTGATCATGTGATAGCTGACTAAGCAGGTCACGTGACTTTGAAAAGCGGAAAATAAGTGAAAAGTGTAGGTGAATGAACGGGGTTCGTAACATCCATACATATTCGTTGCTGGACTCATTAATATCTACGATACAAGTTGTTCTCACTGCCTATCATTCATTAACATTCATTTCGGACTATTTTTACCTGTCTCCTTATTACTTGCTTCTTGCGCTTCTTTATTCTTCCGAAACATATGGCCATTTGTCATCGCCTCGGTTTATACTGGGCATCCTTATATCCGCCTTCGGGTCATCTTGAATACATCTTTCGTCTCGCGTCACAGTCGTCTGATCACTTGTCACCTGGTCATTTTCGTCCTTGTCATCATTGTGCTCGTTGCCAATGAACTCGTTCCATTCCGCCTCGTCGTTATCTCGTTCCGGTTAGTGGCCTCGCACGCAGCAGGCACTAACACCTCGTCTCATCACGTCTCGTCTCGTTCTCATCACGTTTAGTTCTGTCTCGTCTTCGCTGGTCGTACCGTCCGACCGTCTCGTCTTGATCCGTCCAATCCTCATTAAGTAGCTGTCGTATTCGTCATCGACACTAACTCGTCCCCTCGTCCACGTCTCGTCCCCCACGTTTATTCGATTTCTTACCCCTTCTCCCCTTCCTTTACTCGCGGTCCGACACACGGTTCGCCCTCTTTTGATTCCGTTCCGCACCGGACCCCCTCTGGAGCACTGTCTAGGTAGCTACTGACACCCGGACTACATTGTCCATCCTCTGCTGAGCCTACAGGATCCCTTGGACGAACACCTCGCACACCCTGTCGAACACGACAGCATCTTTACAACTGGAGCCCATGGCGAGGGGTTCTTTCACACAGGAAATGCAGAGAAGTCTTTGACCTACCACTCAAAGGCAGGAACGTGATAACCTTCTAGCCTACTTTCGCGATCTAGCCATTGCCGAGGACTCGTCGCTCCTCAGTATCGTTTCTTCCCCTGACGCTAACCATAATAGGTCAGATCTCCCCGATCCCTACCCAAACGGGATGTCTTCTCTCACAGATTCTCTCTCCGACTACTTCGCCCCGGTCGAACCGGAAACACCCGCTCCCGCGAACCCTATCTCAGCGTCTCGCCCAGTTACCCCTGACAACGCTTCCGTCCTTGCCGAATCATTAAGCGTCAGCGGCTTCATGCCGGGCGCATTCCGACATTCAACGCCGCGGAATCCTAGGCCCGGATTCTCGCCGGATCTAGATCCTTATCGTCCACTTTCTCCCTTGTCCTCGTTGACTCCGTCGCCACCGCTGTCCTCTCCCTCAGAATCCTCGCCTCGTCTTTCATATCTACTTCGCCCCTCGACTCCATCGACACCGAATTTTTCACCCCCGCCTCCGTACGATCGTCTTTTGCCTCTCTCGCTCGTCCCAGTTCTCCCTCGTTCGTCGTCAGTCGCACCGTCGCCGTCTGACTCTGTTCCGTTACCGCCTGCATACGTTCCGTTACCACCCAGTCCAGTTCCGTTACCGCCCAATCCTCTCCCGTTTCCACCCAATCCAATTCCGTTACCAGTCAACCCTCTCCCGATTCCACCAAATCCAGTTCCGCCCCCACCTCGTCCTATACTCAGACCACCAATGGCTCAACCACTTCCACTCCGTGGCTCGTCCAAGGCCCCTCACTTTGACGGCACCACCTCTCTCCTACTCAGTTACATTGACGAGTTAACTAGCCTTTTCACTGTTGCCGCTGTTGCCGACGATGCCGATAAAATCAAAGCCGCCCTCCGGTATGCTGATGTCGAAGAAGCGGAAGGCTGGCGTCTGTTTCCGGAAGCTACCGCTCAGAATCCTGATTGGGCCGCGTTCGTTACCGCACTCAAGAAGAACTATCCCGGTTGCGAGGACGCTTGCCGTTACAGTCTCGGCGACTTGCAGTATCTCGTTCTCGAATATCACGAGAAGATGTTGCGCAATCAGTCAGAGCTCGGAGACTACCATCGTAGGTTCATGAAGATGGCTACCCCCTTGATCACAGCCTGAAAAATCTCCGACCTCTCCATCAACAAGTGGTTCCTTGACGGATTCCATCCGGACTTCGCAAAACAGGTCCGCGCCTGTGTCCTTAGCATCGACAACACCCTCCATCCCAATGACATCCTTAAAATCGAAGACATGATGAAAGCTGCCAGATTCCTCCTCACTGGTTCCGCCCTCTTGCCTTTGGGATCCATTGGTCGCACTCCATCTGGTGTACCATCCCCCGCCTACGCAGCACCACAGCATGTTCCCTTCTCCATTCCATCTCATCCTGTCCCGACCTCTATTCCGACCCATGTATTCCCAGCACCCCAGCTCCCTCAGACCGTCAAGCAAGAAGCCTACCTCTCCAACCGCACGTGTAACTTCTGTGGTGAATCCGGCCACTACATTAGTAGGTGCAACAAGGTCGAAGCTTATATCACTGCCAGAAAGGCAATCCGAGGCACGGACCGTCGAGTCTACCTCGCTGAATGGGAGTCAGATTCTGTCCTATGATGGGGTCTTGTGCATAAAAGATCGCATCGATCCTTATCTATCTCAATCTCCTTCGACTTCCTCTACCATCCCGTCTAACCTTACCCGTGATCTTCCCCCCCATATGACTGCAGGCATCCTAGCTCTAGTCGGTCTGAGTACGGATGCTGTCCTCGACATCGAACCATCCGCCTTCCTAACCTCGCTCGAAGACTCCGGTGATGAATTGGACTCGGCTCCTGATGACGAATTCCAGGCTGTGTTCAAGAAGGCCTGCATCAGCAAACCAGCACTTGGCTCTACAGAACTGTGCAGAGTTATACAGACTCACAGACCCTACAGAGAGGTACCTAGTAATACAGACCTGTACAGACTAGCCCCTTTCTGTACAGACTCTACAGAG
>JBBPLX010000531.1:0-20206 GCA_038090015.1 Leccinellum albellum
CTGGCACGTCCTGCACATGCAGCGGAAAAGATTCAGGGATGGGGTCCCTATATGAGAAGCTTATGATCTATCCTGCATCATGAATGGAAGCAGCAGTATTAATACACATGCTTAATGTAAGAGGCGCTTATCTTTGTTTACAGATTTCTTTCTAGAAGAACCAACTTAGAGAAAGGACATGTTCGAACCGACTCATACCTCACGCACGTTTTGGAGGTCCTCGAACCCAAGGTGCGTTTCGTGCATGAATCATGAGATCCTGTCTGCCGACTCATTCATGCATTTCGGCTCCACTATCGTCAGGAACGAGGCAAACATGAAGAATTTAGAGCCCAGTAGAAGTTGCCATGAGTCTGAGTCGCATTTCTTTATGTGTTTTATGCTACCTTGACTGACGCCGGACTCCGCACCTACAGTGGTTAGGGTCCCATGTCTAACCAGTCATCCCAGTTCACAGACTGCAATCCTACTAGTTGGAGCCCTTGATGTCGAGGTCCGAATATAGCATTGTCTGGCACCAGTTACGTGATGAATTGGTCGCAGGCCGAGCTGCGCAGATATGAGGCATATCTGGATCACATCGGTTACATTCAGATCCGTGTTTTATATTTCATGTGTTTCCCACCATACAAGATGACCTTCATGCAGGGCACGGACCTGTGCATAGCGACAACTTGAATGCTATCAACCACGAGGCCAGCAGGCACTTGATATGGAACGTTTCGAGCCGTGTCTGATGCCCGCACGTTGGAGCCTGTTAAATAGCTCATTCGAGGGTCACGAACGAGAGGAATCCTCGCTTTGCTATGATCCGCCTGCTATTTGCCTTGCTCTATCTTACCCGCGTCGTTCAGGGGATCGCTACTAATACAATAAGCTCTACCTGCCCGGACCTGCCAGAAGCATCGTATCGCAGTGTCTGGAGTATATTGGGGAACTGTGCACTGACCTTGGTCATTTGCCTATGGCATACAGTCCATGTTGACGTACCAAACCCCGGAGAAGGGTCGGTATGGATCTCAGTACGGCATGTGTTGTTCGTCGTTGGGAGCTTCCTCGCCCCGGAGGTGGTGATTGGGATAGCAACTGAGCAATGGATCAAAGCTCGTAAAACAGTCATGTATTTTCATGGTGCGAATCTTTTAATTTGTTCATTGGTTGAGTTTGATCATCTCACCGAACTTCAGGGGAGAAATATGAATGGTCCATGACACACAGCTATTTCGCAGAAAATGGTGGTTTTGTTTACAGTGATAAGGAAGGGACGCCGAAAGTGATTGACGCCCTTAGCTTCCTCGAGCTCTGCAAGGCAGGCGAAATCGTGAATCCACTTGTCACAGAGAGAGAAATCAAGGACAGGAGCAAATCAGATGCTGTGTCAAAGACTATTTCACTATCCAATTGCTCTGGTTTGTGCTACAGGTTTCTGTCCGCCACTTCATCGGTCTTGTGGTCACACTCGTGGAGCTTGACACTTTTTGCATGGCCGTACTCGCTGTGTTCTATCTTCTCTTGTGGTGGAGCAAGCCGCTTAGTGTTGGATGTCCTCATATTTTCTATCAGAGGCCAGAGGCAAAGCCTGAGGTATATACTCGAGAGGACTTGTAGGTCATAAATTAGTAATGCAGTAGAAACTCACTGACATGGGATGTAGATCAGAAGCATGGAGACCACAACCCGGTTTTCTCTGCCAATTATGGCGTGTATGGAAAGGGCAGCCAACCCAGCCAACCATTGAAAGATCATCCACGGAGGTCACAGAGGTAAGCACGCTCATCAGCTGTTTTTCTACCTTCAACCAAACTACGTCCTAGGGTCATTGCCTAGTGTGGAAACCCAAGGGTGCGTTGAACGAAGCGATTAGGAGTGTGAGTCCTAGTATAGTAGGTCTTGCCGCACTGGTGGCCGCATGGAGTGTTCTGGGTGCGCTACACCTGGCCGCATGGAACTACGAATTTCCAACGGAAAACGAGAAGTTGATATGGCGTATTGCGGCTCTCGGGTTGACAGGGAGTGCACCTGTCATGGTCATTGCAGCGTACTTGGAAGACAATGGTTACTCGGTGTCACTCCCGGGGACCATATTCGGAGGTGGTCTACCTGACCTCCTGACCTCCTTCACGTTTTGCTCCGCCCTCATATGCCGATTGATGCTCGCGGTATTGATGCTTCTCAGCCTTCGTACGTTGCCCTGCTCTGCTCACCAGATTATCTTCTGGGTTCAGTATATCCCACATCTCTAAGTTATCTTCGTTGCCGATATCCATTCTAGTAATGTACCATTCTGCTATCATGTTTTGTTTTCCGTACTTTTGCGAGTGCTATATGTCCAACATTGATATTTTACTTACTGTACGATATGCATCCCATGTCCTACCCATAGTCTTGAGTGATGATAACGAAATCCTTAATGTGCCTGCTCGCACTAGTACAGACCCGTGGAGTCGCTACAAAAGCTTGGATGAAAGCTCAGCATGTCTCTCTCTAAACATCGCGATACTCGAATGCTGGACTGCCAGGTTCTGATGTCTGTATGATCGACGGCGTGAATCCCGGCCAGTCCCTCTGTAGTCCTCCGTCGACCAAGAACACCTCCGCATCGACTAGATTCAGCGATCATTTTAGGTACGGCAAGAACTCTGTTAAGACTTGCGATTCCGGAAACGACAGGCTCCTGTCGAAACGACCTTGGCCTCAAAGTCCTGTATCCGTTTCTGGTGCTCAAGGTCAGCACAACACCAAAAATGATGACGAGAGAGGGTGCAGCTCACCTTGAACGCTTGCACGAGCTACATGGCACGTTTATGCTTGATCAGCCCCTTTCCCGTCAACACCGCCCTCACGCGTGCGTCATCAACCCTATCCTCGGCCGAAACGTTATACCTCCCTGACAATTTCCACGCGCACCTCCTTGCCACTCTGGGAACCGGGTCGCCATGTACACCCGCAAGCTGTTAGGCGACCCGGGGTCAAACGAAAGGCCGTCTGGTTTTCCCATTTCCCCCTTTTGGAACTTCTTCGAAAAAGTTGTCTCAGCATCCCGGATGGTCTTGAGGGTGCTGTGCATGTACGCGCCTGCTTCAATCAAGGTGCGGTCGATGGCGGGGCTAGGGTCGGGCCATCGGGCGAACTGGATTCGTGTAGAAGCGCGAGCCAGATGTGCTCAGCAGAATGTAGCGCAAAGGGAGTCATGAGCAAGGCGGAGGTGCGAACCCACTATTCAATAACCGACGTCCGCCGTGAATTCGCGGCACCAATCCCGGATGTTTTGGAACTCATAGGAGCCGTACTTCAAGGCGTCCTTGAAGGAGGTGCTAAAGTCAAGAGTCAAAGATGCAGAGATGTGATCGGAGAGAAAAAGGACGTACGTGTCTTAGTGGTGCTTGGCGATGTTGATGTGGTCGATGATTTCTTCCTCAAAGATGTGATCGTGGTAGTTTTTTGGGCCCGTCCTCAACTTAGATTCCCCTTCCAACATATCCTGACGATTTGTGTCAGTGCATAATTGATCCGCATGAAGAGCAAAAGTATATACATACCTCACACCATCCCAGCAGCGTGTGCAAACGCAGGATATTGGTATTTGCGTTGGCCGTATTTTCGTCAAAATTGTCAACGTCCTCGATATCGTCACCAGCGTCTGCTCAAACTTGTCGATGCCTTGTCAGAGGGTTAAGGGATTCTGTTGCTCTTTGACATATTTGTTCCGTTGAGCATCAAGTGGGCGTTCATGCGAATGCTCAGAGGGCGCTTATCTTCTGGGATGATGATCGAATGGATAAAGTAGTTGAATTCATGTTTCATCGTGTCCGCTTTCTCCCTCAGGAAAAGCTCCAGAACGATCATTACAGAAGATGTACTTCCAGGCTTCATAGGCTATTTGTAGGGTTGTCACGCCTAGAGGGCCGACGGTTTGCCTGGGTGACGTCGCCGCCTGTTTCGGTCCAGTGCATGAGATAGGAATCAGCAGACAAACATGATGGTAGGGGGGATATACCTTGGAGTAGATGGGCAAAGGTGTAGTATACTGGATACTGTGTCGAGTCGCTCAGACTCTCGACCATGAACTGGGGATCCCAGGGCATCTTTGATCCCAAACCGTATGTATGCGCGCAGGGCCATTGATTCAACCAGGCCAAGGTCGACTCAAATAAGCTACGTGTCTCTGTTATCCAGGTGTTCATTTTGCCAAGTATCTGAAACACACAGTGAGCACAACAGCCGCGAATCGAAAGAAATAGCACACCTTTCAGTTTGCACTCTCCAAGCCGGTTCACCATAGTCCATGCACCACTGATCCATCAAGGTAACGACGCACTCATCTGCACTGTGTGACACGACCAAGTTCTCTGGCTCCGCATAGGTGACGGCCAATCCTTGTTCTATAACTTCTATTAGCTGTGCGCGAACCTTTGGTTTGGCATCCTGAACCGATTCCCCTTTGAACTTGTCACCGATAACCATAGCACCGCCATAGAATCTGTCTCTGTATGGGATCTCCTTTGCATCTCTGAGCGCCTTGGCGCCTTTGGGCGACTGGATCTTAGGTTCTTTGCAAACTGGGACCATGACGGTGGGGTTCCCATATCCTGCGGTCTCAGGACGGGAATGGACTCCAAGTCCAACCACTTAGGATCGGCTTTGTAGTATTCTGCCTTTTTACACAGGTCATCCGTTGTCATATAATCATCTGGCGAGTTAGAAGGTATAGAGATTACTACGTCAGTTCCCTGTGATGAGTCCAGTTAATCGGCGTTACAAAGATGGAGGAACAGAATCGTCGTGCCTTGATAGCTTTCACGGTCTCCATCCGTAGAATTTGAGATTTAACACCGAGGGGAGCCTTGACTCTGCTTGGAAAAGTTACCTCGCGGTCTTACATAAGTGAAGAGGCAAGATTTCCTCTCTTGGACGGGCTGGTCACCAGACTAAACCAGATCGTCCTCTTCAGTCCCACCTTCTCTCTCCTCCACCATCGTCGTCATCCCAGACAAGGCAGCTCCCCATGCTCTCTCAACGTTCCCCCCCATTACTGGAAGGCTTTCCTGGTCCAATTCCGCTTCGTCCCCAAGCATGCCATAGACCCCGTCTTTGCCAGCATCATCAACGGTATCTCCGTCAACGTCATGCGCGAACACGCTACTACCTCACCAATGAGGACGGCACATCCGGTCAGATCTCGGCACTCATTTTACAGTGGGTCGCGCGTCGTAGCAGTTTGGCTCAAGGAACAGTTTGAGCTCACCGTCGCGACCTGCGAGCTCAAGTTATTGGGCTTTGCTCTCTATGTCATCTGGTATGATGTTCTCCACCTATCCGAACCTGTGTATATGCTAGTGCATTGTATGACAGCAAGTATACTGGCACAGTAGACTCACACTCGACCGTCTTGATATCGGGTTACTATGACTCCCGCGGGTCATTTGGCTTATCGCGCGTGAGTGTATGTGTCGTTTATATGCTGTGTGATTGCAGGGTGATACTGCTTGTAGGCACCAGGTGGCAATGACGACAGTTCCGGAACCATCTTGCTGCTCGCCATCGCTTACAGAATCGGGGAGCTCGGCCTCAAGTTCCGCACTAACGTGGAGCTCGTCGCATTTACTGGTAAAGAGCAGGGATTGTTCAGCTCCAGGGCATATGCTTGTTCGTCTATGTTTTCCTTTGGCTCATATGTTGCTTATTGATCCCACCGCGCATAATTACAGAGGAACGGCGTGAGCAAGATGCGAACGTGACATCAATGATACAGGGGGACATGCTCGCATATCGTGCTCCAAATGAACCTCCCCAACTTGGTTTGCCCATGTCGTGCGTTATCTCTTATCTTCATCTTCGTACAGTGCGGCCAATAGTCTAAAAATGCAACGCACAGTATTGGGATGTCCGAGGTCGCGGAGCTGGTGTCAAAGATAGCTGTGATATACAGTCCTGAGTTGACCATCGGATACACGGCTGCTTGCTGCAGCGATCATCAGGTATGTCTTACGTGATCTCCTCGTCGGGTTCTGACTAGAATTTTCTTCAAGTCTTTCCACCAGTAGGGGTACGCTGCGACGCAGGTGTTTGAGCGTGCAGGACCGAGTAAGTCATCTAGTTGCCGATCCTGTGTATCACAAGATTCACAACAGTGGTATGTACACATGTTAGTGTCGGACGTGTATTCCTCTGATGCTTATGGTAAGTGACGTAAGCGACAGAGCAGGATATGACTTTGAACAGGTCCGGTATATCTCCAGAGTCCAGGTATGGTGTTGTATCTGGAAAGTATGACAGTCCTAATGCATTTGTTCCCCCCTAGTTCACGACGCTGTTACATGCTGCTGGCTTTGACCTCCCCGAGTGGATCGATTGGGTTGATGTTGCACCTCAACCGGAACGAATGACGAACTATCAGGACTGGTGTTATCTTATGAGTAATTATTATCAGTGTAATAAATGCTGTGGGAAATGATGTTGACTTTTCTGACACCAAACCTGAGGCCTGAGTGGGAGGGCTTGCCGCTTGCCATATGCTTGGTCTAGCGCAAACTTAAACGAATGCTCGGTCAGCGAGGTACGCACACATCTGTGTCGCAGCTATTAATATTGCTAATTCGTGATAACTGTATATAGACCGCTGAGTGTCGACGATAGGTGGTTGATCCTTCCAGCTTCTTTACACTAGGGCAAAAAGAAGGTGGTCATGAGCCCCAGGTTTCTTTGCCTGAATCAGAATCTCCGGCTTATTGATCTCCAAGACGCCGATACGGTAGGCTCAATCATCAATCCTTTGCATACTTATTCTTGATCATCTCCACGGTGCACCGTGGCAAGCAAGTGGCATTTAGCTTTTTCTGGATTCCTTCGATAGGTAAGGGTGCATCTCATATACAGTACCTATTTGGCTCCTTCTAAACTCCCACATCGCCAACGGCACATCAGCAACGAGGTAGAGGCGAGGAGTCTCGCCACTTCATAGTATATGCTGATCGGCAACACAGCAAGCCGATTCATCTCTTCCTTTTCCTCATATCAAAAAAACTGTTAGGACTAAAAGAATGATGATTACGGTGCATTGTGTTCCATGATTCCAGATACCGTCTGGTACGCCTGACGGGGTCGACTTACAGAGACACAGTGTCGACAGGTGAATCTGTAATGTCATTTCCCAGACCATCCATCCGATAAACGTTTCTGATCAAAATACCAAAATCTACTTTTACTCACAGTTTTCGACCCAAATGTGCGCCTCATGCCTGGGGTGGGGTCCCTATATGAGACGCGCATGATCCATCTCGAATGGAAACAGCAACGCGCATATTTTACATAATGAGCGCTAATTATGGTTTAAACATTTCTTTCTGGGAACCAAGGGTCTAGAAATCGTAACGAGTATCGCATTCATTTCCGTGTTCCACGTTACCTTGACTGACCCCA
Source organism: Leccinellum albellum (assembly GCA_038090015.1). Classification (NCBI taxonomy): domain Eukaryota; kingdom Fungi; phylum Basidiomycota; class Agaricomycetes; order Boletales; family Boletaceae; genus Leccinellum; species Leccinellum albellum. Next base: position 7,420 of record JBBPLX010000531.1, read on the forward strand.
GGCCGGACCCCACATGCACAGTGGTCAGGGTTGCCTATCTGACCGGTCATCCTATTCACGGACTGCAACCTTAGCTGGAACCTCGATCTTTAAATTTGGGCTCCTAGCATTGTCCACCGGTTACGTGATGAATTGCTCGCTGGTCGAGCAAGCAGATGCTATCTGGATCACATCGATTTCATCAAGGTCCGTGTTTTATATTTCATGTATTTCCCTTCACAGAAGATGACGTGCATGCAGGGTACGACTGGTGCCGATAACGACAATGTTGTCAACCATGAGGCCGGCAAGCGATTAATATGGAATAGTGGACGGTGCCTACCTTCGGGCCCTGTACGGAACCCGCACGTTAATTAAGTACATAGCCCATTCGAGGGTCGCGAACGAGAGGAATCCTAACTTTGTCATGATCCCCCTGCTATTTGCTCTGCTCTGTCTCACCCGCGTTGTCGAAGGAACTGTTACCAATGCTACGATGATTCCTGGCTGCCCGGACCTGCCAGAAGCGTTGTATCGCAGCGTCTGGAGTATCTTGGGGACATGTGCAATGACCTTGCTGATTTGCCTATGGCATACAATCCATACTGACGTACCAGAACCCATAAATGTGCGGTGGTTCTCGATACGGCATGTGCAACTCGTCATTAGGTGCTTCATCACCCCAGAGGTTGTGGTCGGGATGGCGTCTCGACAATGGATCGAGGGTCAAAAAAGAATCATAGATTTTCGTGGTACTATTTCTTAATTCGCTGATCAGTCGGGTCTGACTGTCTCACCAATCTTCAGAGAAGGGGTATGGATGGTCCATGACACACAGCTATTTCGCAGAGAACTTGAATGGTGGCTTTGCTTACTGTGATCGAGAAGGAACGGTGGAGGTGATCAAGGCCCTCAAGTTTCTCGAGCTCTGCGAGGCAGGCAAAATCGATCATCCGCTTCTCACCACGAATGAAATCAGGGACAAAAGCAAGACAGATGCTGTGTCAAAGGCTCTTTTCACCGTCCAATTGCTCTGGTTTGTGTTACATGCCAGTGTCCGCCACTTCAGCGGTCTTGTGGTCATCCTGGTGGAACTTGATATTCTCTGCATGGCCCTACTACTTGCTGTGTTTTACCTCCTGTTATGGTGGAGCAAGCCACATAGTGTTAGATGTTCTTATATCTTCTATGAAAGCGCGGAGGAAAAGGTATATTAATATTCTCGTGAGAAGCTGTAGGTCATCATCCAATGTAGTAGAAGCCTGGCTAACATGGGATGCAGATCGGAAGCATGGACGCCACAACCTGTCAATGGCTATTCGTGGCTTGCGAGAAAAGCCCAGTCAACCAATGACCCTGAGGCTCCGGGGGAAAAACCATTACAGGAGGCCAAAGTTCGCATTCTCATTAGCTATTTTTCTACTGTCAACTAAATGACATTCTAGGTTTCTTGTTTAATGCGCAAATCAAAGGCTATGTTGATCAGAGTGATTCACAACACAGATCCTGATGATGCAGCCTTTGTTGCAATGCTTATCGCATGGAATGTCCTGGGCGCGCTACACCTGACCACATGGAACTATGGATTTCCGACGGAAGAGGAGAAGTTATTATGGCGTATTGCAGCTCTTGGGTTGACATGGGGTCCACTTGTTGGCCTTGTTGCATGGCTCTTACGAATAACAGGATGCTCAGATAGGGTTCCCGGTCTCTTGATTACGTTTGCGAAAATTTCCTCTCCTGTATGTCGGGTGATGCTCGCGGTATTGACGCTTCTCAGCCTTCGTGCTTTGCCTTGCACTGCTCACCAGATTGTCTCCTGGCTTCAGTATATCCCTCATCTCTAGGTTATCTTCCTCGCCGATATCCTTCTGCTATCATGGTTTGTTTTCCATGCTTATGCGACTGCTGGTACCACGCCTAACGTTGATGTTCCACTTACTGTATGATACGCATGCCATGTCCTGCGTGGTCTTGAGTGATGAGCACGATATTCTTGATGCCGCTTGCTCGTACTAGTACAGCCTGGCAGAATCGCTGCAAAACCTGCATAATATTGTACACCATGCCAGGATAACGCATGTTATCTATATGACGTCGAAGCGCGTGCACACTCGGTGCGTTTCTCTCGACGTCTCGACGGCATGAATCCCGATCTGCCCCTCTGCAGTGCCTCGCAGACCAAGAACACCTCCGCGTCAATCGAGTTCAGCAATCGTTTCAAGTACGGCAAGAACTCGATCAAGACTTGCGATTCCGAGAACGACAGGCTTCTGACCCCAAAGTCCTGCATCCATTTCTGGTGCTCGAGGTCAGCCCACACCGGAACGAACGAGCGAGAGAGGGTGCGACGCACCTTGAACGCTTGCACGAACGGCATCGCGCGTTTACCCTTGATCAGTCTCTTTCCCATCAACACCGCCTTCACGTGCGCGTCGTCGACGCTGTCCTCGGCCGCGACGTATGCTCCCCTGACCGCCTCCATGTGCACCTCCTGCCACTCATACCTGCGTGCTCTTGGTCGACTTGGCCGCCCGGTTTCCCCTTTTTCCCCTGTTGGAGCTTCTTCAACAAGGTCGTCTCGGCGTCCCGGAGGTCTTGAGGCTGCTGCGCATGTATGCTTCGGCTTCAATCCGGGTGCGGTCGGGGGTGCGGCTGGGGCCGGGCCAACGGGCGAGCTGGATAGACTAGGGTTCGTGTTACTACGTGGACACAGTATTTGACGAGGTCGACGTGTATCGCGGTGGAAAATGGCAATGTGGTTGTAGAGGAAGAACATCAAGTGGTTTTGTAACTGTACTACTAGGACCAACACCTTCTCCTTCAGGTCGATCGTGATCCATGAATGGTTGGCCATCTTTGGGACTATAGATGATATATCGTCGCGAAGTTCAGTTTTACCCAGTGCGCATAGTTTGTATATTTGCTATCGGACAGAGAGTCATAGTATGGGTTGAGATCGATTGTGAGGAAGGAGCAACGCCAATCATCCGGTTGTTCATAGCATTGTTGTCATCATAGGCTGAAAGGTGTCAAATCAGAAATAATTGCAACACGAGACGTACTTTGCAGATCGGTGGAAAGCAAGACAACCAGTAATAAGGGTCAGCAAACTTCTTGATCTCACTACGGGGGCACGCCGATGGAGTCGATCTTAAAATTGGTGGGTCAGGTCCTTGGACTTTTAAACTTGACAGCCACTTTTCCCTTGGTCTCTCTTCCGACCTGAACAGTCGGGGCCGGGCCATTCTCTGTCGCTGGCTTGGTTGCCTCATCTTCCACGCTGTTATCATACCAGTCGTAGTTTTCGCCGAAAAGCTCCAAGTCCTGATCCCGTCCAATGGAGGAAAAGAAGCGTAAGAGCCATTCCGCCTATGTGATAGTGGTGCAGACGCACCTTGATTAGGATCCCGGTCGCATGCAGGGCGTCGTTGGTATCCAACAGTAAATTTTTGAGAGAGTAAAAGCGTGACATAGGTGCAAAAATCTGTTCATATTGGGTGGGGAAGGTTTCCAAATCACTTTGAGTATTTCTCCTTGATCTGGTTTGGGGAAAGACCAGTGGTCGTCCTGAGGAGTGACTCAATGTTCCTTCCGCCATCGAGCTTGGTATTTCTTTCCCGAAGATGTCGAGCAATCTTGTTTGCTGTATGAATGAGAGTGAGCATCTTGTAAGCAAGGGATAAAGTGAGCCTACCTGGGCGAGCTCCAAGGTACTTATCAGCGGCGAGCGCGATCATGCCAAACACTGTCACACACACGTCTAGTCACACATGACCGGGACCCTCGTTGTCTGCTCTGTCAGCTCGTCTGGCTGCAGGAATCCGCCATCGACACCGCCCTCAGAACTAAAGAAGATGATTTCTTACAAAGTGAATACCGGACTCCATCAGCACCCCCGTTGTCTCCCCATCATTCCAAGGTACGCTCATGACATGTACCCCGTCAACACCATCTCCGTTAATGTCATGCACAACCACATTCACTACCCTACCGATAGTCTTGGGACTCATTTGCCAGTGGCACATCTGAATTGCTGCGGCTTAGCTCAAGGAACGGTTTGATCTCATGGGCGCAACCTGCCATACCTCGAGGGCTTTGTGCCCAATGTCATCTAGTTGGTGTTCTCCACCTATCCAGACTTGTTTATAACAGTAAATACTGTATGCCAGCATGATAGATTCGCACTCAGCCATTTTGATATTAGGTCACTATGACTCTCACTGGTGGGTGTATGTGTCGTATGTACTATGTTCTGATTGTGGGGTGACACTATGCTTTTGTAGGCACCGGATGCAAAGATGACGGTTCCGTAACCATCTCGCTGCTTGTCATTGCTCACAGAATTGGGGCAGCTTGGCCTCAACCTCCGCACTAATGTCGAACCCGTTGCACTTTCTGGTGAAGGGCAGGAATTACTTGGCTCTAAGGTATACGCTCGCACGCCTACATTTTTCTTTGGCTCATCTGTTTGCTGATTTCAATGATTACAGAGGAACTGCGTGAACGGGATGCAAATGTGACACTCATTATACAGGCGGACATGTTCGCTTATGATGCCCTAAATAACCCTCCCTAACTTGGTTTGCCCATGTAGTGTGTCATCTCATATCTTCGTGCGATTAATAGTCTAAAAATGCAACGTATAGCATTAGCATGCCCGATGTCACAGAGCTGGTGACGAAGATAGCCGTGATATAGTACAGTCCTGAGCCGTTGGATACACGACCGCTTGCTGTAGCAATCATCGGGTACTATGTCTTGCGCAATTTCCTTGTTGAGTTCTGACTAGTGTTGTTCTTCTTCAAGTCTTTCCACCAACAGAGGTACGCTGCAACGCAGCTTTTCGAACTTGCGGGACCTCATAGGTCATCTAGTTGTCCCCGATGCAGATGTCAATGTACTCACATTCTCTAGTCACCAATCTTATGTATCACAACAGTGATGCGTACGCGTTTTAGTTCCGACGTACTTCTTTGAAGTTACTAGGTGATGTGAACGACAGACCAGGTTACGACTTTGAACAGATCCGGTATATCTCGAGAGTCCAGGTATGGCGTTATATCAGAGAAACTGTGACGGTGCTAATGCATCTGTTGCCCCTAATTTGCGAAGTTGTTACATGCAGCTGGCTTTTTCCTTCCCATGTGGGCTGATTAGCTTCAAGTTGATGTTGAACCTCAACCAGAATGGATGACAGATCGTCAGGAACTGGTGTTATTTTATAAGTAATCGATATCAGTGTTCAGCGCAGCACAAGAGCGAGGTTGAACAAACTCTTCAACGGTAAGGTAGGCATGCATTTGGCAATGTCGCATGCTATGAAACGATATCGCTGATTTGTGACAATTATATGCATAGGCGCTGCTGAGAATTGGTTGATCCTTCTAGCTTCCTTACACTAGGGCAAAAAGGTAGTCTCGGGCACCTGCCACTCCAACAGTCTTTTTGCCCAAATCGGAACCTCCAGCCTGTTGACCCAAAAGTTGCTGATGGTAGGCTCAATGATCGATCCTTTGCATACTTATTCTTGATCATTGCCATGATTGGCACCGTGGAAAGCAAGTAGCATTTAGCTTATTCCGGATTCCTTGGGTGGGTAAGAGTGCATCTCATATACAGTACCCATACAGCTCTAGGCGCCCAGGTCGCCAACAGTGCATCAGCAATGAGGTAGAGGTGAAGAGTCTTGTCACTTTATATTGTTGTAACACGGCAAGCCGATTCATCTCATCTTTTTCTTCGTATCACAAAAATAGTTAGGGCTAAAAGAATTATGATTACAGTATGTTGTGTTTCATGATCCCAGATATGGCTCAGTATGTTTACGGGGTCTACTTACAGACAGAGAGAAGTCGACAGGTGAATCTGTAATGTTATTTCCCAGACCACCATCCATTTGATAAACGTTTCTGGTCAAAATACCAAAGTCCACTTACTCATAGCTTTCAACCTAAACGTGCGTCTTGTGCCTATATATTGAGACACTCATTATCCCACCATGCATGCATCTCGAACAGAAGCAGCAATGTAGATGTTTTATGTAATGGGCGGTAATCGTGATTTCTTTCTAGAACCATGCATCAGATGGCCGTCTCAGGTGAACTTTGTGCGTGGCCCAGAGAAGACACATGAGCGCGCTAGGGACGAGCCACGCGAGGGTGTTCACAAACCGAGCTGCCTCACAGACATTTTGAAGGTTCTTGACCCCTGGCAAGGTGCACTTTGTGCATGGACTGAGATCTTGCCAGTGCCTGCAGACTTATTCATGGCTTTCGGCTCCACTTCTTTTTTCACTGGCGTCTGTCGTCAGGAACGCACTAGCCTCAAATTTATTTCCATGTTCTATGTTACCTTGGCTGATGCCGGACTCTCCGCGTACAGTGGATAAGGTCGCAAATATGACTGGTTCGCAAACTGCAATCCTATTTGAAGCCCTCGATCTCGAGGCCTTACTCCAATAGCATCATTGTCCATCAGTTACGCGATGAATTAATTGCTGGTTAAGCCGCGCAGATGTGCCACCTGGATCACATGGTTTCATTCAGGTCTGTGTTTTATCTTTCATGCGTTTCCCACCATACAAGATGACCTACATGCAGGGCACGACTTATGCTAATGACAACAATCATGATGTTATCAACTACGAGGCCAGCATGCGACTGATATGGAATAATGAACGGCGCCTACTTCGGACCGTGTATGACGCCTGCACATTGGAGCCCGTTAAATAACCCATCCTGGGGTCCTGAACGAAAGAAATCCCCGCTTTTCCATGATTCACCTACTGTTTGTCTTGCTCTATCTCACCTGCGCCGTCCAGGGAACTGCTAATACGACGAGCTCTACCTGCCCGGATCTGCCAGAGGCGTCCTATCGCAGCGTCTGGAGTATTTTAGGGAGCTGTGCACTAACCTTGGTGATTTGCCTATGGCACACACTCCATCCTGATGTGCCAGAACCCAGAAATGAGTGGTGGTTCTGGATACGGCATGTGCTGTATGTCATCAGGTGCTTCATCGCCCCAGAAGTTGTAATCGGGATAGCAACTCGACAATGGATCGAGGGTCATAAGAAAGTCATATATTTTCGTGGTGCGATCTCTTCATTTGTTCATTGGTTGGGTCTGACCTTCTGACTGATCTTCAGAGAAGGGATATACATGGTCCATGACACACAGCTATTTCGCAGAAAATGGCGGCTTTGTTTATTGTGATAGACAAGGAAATGTGAAAGTGATCAGGGCCCTCAATTTTCTCGAGCTCTGCGAGGCAGGCAAAATCGTGAATCCACTTGTCACAGAGGACGAGATCAAGGACAGGAGCAAATCAGACGCAGTGTCAAAGACTATTTTCACCGTCCAATTGCTCTGGTTTGTTTTACAGGTTGCTGTCCGTCACTTCGTGGGTCTTGTGGTCACACTGGTGGAACTTGACACTCTCTGCATGGCCGTACTTGCTGTATTTTATCTCCTCCTATGGTGGAGCAAGCCACTTAATGTTAGATGTCCTCATATATTTTATGAGAGCCAAGAGGCAAAGGAATATTCTCGAAAGGAGCTGTGGGTCATCACTTAGTACATAATGTGGGCCATGGCAGAAGTCTTGCTAACATGGGATGCAGATCGGAAGCATGGGGAGCACAGCCCAGCTTTCTCCGTCGGTTATGGCATGCATGAAAAGTGCAGTCAACCAATGATGAGGAAGAATCATTCCCAGAAGCCACAGAGGTTCGCACCCTCACTGGCATCAGCTATTTTTCTACCGCCAACTAAACAATATTTCAGCCTGAGGGTTGTTGTCTCACACTAATGCGCAAACCAAAGGCTGCATTGAACAAAGCGATTCATGACATGGATTCTATTAATGCACAAGTTTTTGCAATGCTTGTCGCATGGTGTGTTCTGGGTGCACTACACCTGTTCGCATGGGACTACGAGTTTCCTACAGAAAAGGACAAGTTAATATGGCGCTGTGCAGCTCTCGTGTTGACTGGCGGTGCACCGGTTGCAGCTATTGCACAAATCTTATTTACAGTAAGAATAGAAAAACTTTCCTCAAGGTGGATTCCTGATCCCCTAACCGCATTTGTGTTTGTTGCTGCTGTCACATGTCGGATGATACTTGTGGTATTGATGTTTCTCAGCCTTCGTACGCTACCTTGCTCTGCTCACCAGATTGTCCCCTGGGTTCAGTATGTCCCTCATCTCTAGGTCATCTTCCTCACCGATATCCATCCTGTTGTATTTTCTGCCAGTGTACTTTTAAATTTGCGAATGTGGCATCTCTATACATGTGCCAATGATACTCAAATATCTCTATGATTGATGGCATAACTTGAAATCCCGGTTCATCCCTCCACAGTGCTTCGTTGACCACTGGGAACACCTCCGAGTCCACATCGACCAGGTTTAGTAATAAGCTTAGGCCATATGTCTTCAGCCTGAGCCATCAATTTCCCTACGCTATACTTTTCCAACACATACCAACAATGTAGGTTGTCATCCCGGCTGAGGAAGAAATTCTCTGCAGAAGAGCATTAAATATCGTGCAAACAAAGCCAAATCAGCGAGTGTAGAGCTTCGTCAAATGTGATGCAAACACGATGCTCATTAAATATTCCACACATTCATCAATCATTGAGACCTTTTGCGCTCAAAATTGAATCAATGAACGTTCAACCCAGCCTTCGGCTTCATCCATTTTTGACAGGATGCCCTTAAGCCACAAGATCGGAATCGCGAACCGGGAGTGCGCCACCAACTCCGAGTCATGGACTCTGAAATTGCTATATTTCATTCCAAGCCCTGGCACTCTTGTTGCATTCCCTTCATTATTATATGGTATTTCCACCTTGATCCGATTCCATGACATCTTGGTAGGGGACTGCCAGTTTGGCAGGAGTCTGTGTGCCAAGAGGGCGCTTGGATGGTCACCGGTCACCTAGGGTCAGGGTCGGGCCACAGGAATGCCATGTACCATATGAGTACGGACAGGTAAGGGGACGCAATAAGCAGCGTTTGAGCCTGTGGTCAAAAGCTCTCATCAGGGGGCTACTAGGCTACTCTGACCATTGCCCATCCGACTCACTGGTGAGGGAGTTGGCCAAGTCCACAGAGGCGACAATGGTATGGGAAGGGCGCAACACCAGACTGACTGGCTGCAGTGTGGGGGACAGAGTCGCAGTGCCCAAGATGCCTTCCAGGAACGCCAAGGTAGCACACTTCAAGCCCAGGGGCTGCAGGAGCATGGGCTTTCGCCAAGGACTCTCCCATAAGCAACATAGACAAAGCTCACAGGACAATAAGAAGCCTATTCGAGGGTCGCAAACGACAGGAATTCCCGTTTTACCATGATCCACCTGCTGTTTGCCTTGCTCTACCTCACCTGCGTCGTCCATGGAACTGCTACTATGAATATAACGAGCTCTACCTGCCCGGAGCTCCCAGAAGCTTCATATCGCAGCGTCTGGAGTATATTGGGGAGCTGTGCACTGACCTTGATCATTTGCCTATGGCGTACACTCCATCTTAATGTACCAGAACCCAAAGACTCAGGCTTGGAGGGCCGGTTATCGATGTCAACATTGCATGTACTGAGCGTCATCGGGGGCTTCTTTGCCCCAGAATACATGGTCGGGGTAGCAGCTAAACAATGGGTCGAGGCTCGTAGAATAGCCATAGATTTTCGTGGTGCGATCTTTTAATTTGTTCATTGGTTGCCGTGACTGACCGTCTCAGCAATCAATCTTCAGAGAAGGGCTATGAATGGTCCATGACACACAGCTATTTCGCACAAAACGGTGGTTTTGTTTATTGTTATAGGGAAGGAAATGAGAAAGTGATCAAGGCCAAGGAATTTCTCGAGCTCTGCGAGGCAGGCAAAATCGTGAATCCACTTGTCACAGAGAATCAAATCAGGGACAAGAGCAAATCAGATGCTGTGTCAAAGGCTATTTTCACTATCCAATTGTTCTGGTTTGTGTTACAGATTATTGTCCGTCACTCCGTCGGTCTTGTAGTCACGCTGGTGGAACTTGACACCGGTTGCATGGCCGTGCTCGCTGTGGTTTATCTCCTCTTATGGTGGAGCAAGCCGCTAAGTGCTGAATGCCCCCATATGTTCTATGAGAGCTCAGAGGCAAAAGCATATTCTCGAGAGGAACTGTGAGTCATAAATTAATGCAGTAGAAGTTTCACTGACATGGGACACAGGTCCGAAGCATGGAGGCCACACCGTAATTCATGGTGGCATACTGCAAGGAAAGCGCAGTCAACCAATGACGAGGAAAACAGGAAAGAAGCCACAGAAGTCTGTACTCTCGTCAGCTGTTCGTCTACTGTTGACTAAACGACATTCTAGGCTAGTGGTACGATGAGCAAACCGAAGGCCGTGTTGAACAAAGCGATTGAAACCGCGGATGATAATGATTATGTAGTATTCGGTGGTGCACTGATGGTCGCGTGGTGTATTTTGGGTGGGCTCCACCTGACCGCATGGAACTATGAATTTCCAACGGAAAAGGAGAAGTTAATATGGCGTGGTGCAGCTCTCGGGTTGACAGCGGGTCCACTCGTTGGAATTTCTTTATGGTCCCCTCTAATCATATTTGGATGTCTTTCTGCTCTCGTATGTCGAGTAATGCTCGTGGTGTTGATGCTTCTCAGCCTTCGCACACTGCCTTGCTCTGCTCATCAAATTGTCTCCTGGGTTCGGTATATACCTCATCTCTAGGTTATCTTTCTCGCCGATATTCATCCTAGTGTACTATTCTGCTATCATGTTTCGTTTTCCATACTTCTGCGACTGCTATCCGACCAACGTCGATGTTTTACTTACTGTATACCATGTCCTGCACGGTCTCGAGTGATAATAACGAAATCCTTGATGCACCTGCTGGTACAGTGTGCTACTAGTATATATGGACAAGCAGAATCGCTGCAGAACCAGCATTGTACATTATACTATGCCTTATTATTACCAGATTATTTACATGGCACCGAAGCTCGGCGTATCTCTCTATACATGATTGTGATATTCGAATACCAGACTCCCAGGTTTCAACGAGTCTCTATGATCGACAGCGTGAAACTCAGCTCATCCCTCTGCAGTGCCTTGTCGACCAAGCACACCTCCGCATCAACTGTGTTCAGTGATCGTTCGGGTACGGCAAGAGCTCGGTCAAGACTTGCGATTCCGACTCGGAGAACGATAGGTCCCTGTCGAACATGACCTGGCCCCAAAGTCCTGCATGTGTTCCTAGTGGAGGTCAGCCAAACGCCGAAGACCACGAGAGGGGGTGCAGCGCCCCTTGAACACTTGCATGAACGGCATCACGCGTGTATCCTTGATCAGCCCCTTTTCTATCAATACCGACCTCACGCACCTGTCATCGACCCTGTCATTGCTGCGACTTACACTTTCCTGATGGCCCCCACACACGCCTCCTGTCACTCCAGGAACTGCGTCGCCACATACACCTGCATGCTTCGGGGTCAAATGAAGGGCCATCCGAATTTTTCTTTTTCCCGCTTTTGGAGCTTCTTCAACAGAGTTGTCCTGGCGTCCTGGATGGTCTTGGGCGTGCTGAGCATGTACGCGCTGGCGTGGATCAGGGTGCGGTCGGCGGTACGGCTGGGGTCGGGCAAGCTGGGGATCGTGTAGGAACGCGAGTCAGATGTGCTCAGCAGAGTGTGGTGCAAATGGAGTCACGGGCAAGGCGGAGGCGAGGCCCTAGTATTTGACGAGGTCGACGTGCATCCCGACGCCCGTCGTGACTCTGTGATACCAAATCCGGGATGTCCTGGAACTCGTAGAAACCGTACTTCAAGGCATCCTTGAAGAAGGTGCTGAAGTAATGAGTCACAGATGCGATCAGAGAGGGAAAAGAAGACTATGTGTCGTAGTAGTGTTTCAAAGTTGGTGATACTATTGATATGATCAATGATGTCTTCCTCAAAAACGCGATTGTGCTTGGGGGCCAGTCCTCAAGGCCTCAACTTGGATTCGTATTTCAACATATCCCGACCATTCGACTGATACAAATGAAAACATCTGCCTCGCACCGCCCCAATAATATGTGCAAGTGCAGCCCTCTGTTCAGCAAAGTTGACATCCTCGGCGATACTGTCATCAGCGTCTGCCCTAAACTTGTTGATACTTTCTAGGAGGGTCAAGGAATTCCTTTTGCCCTTCGACATCTTTTGTCCGTTGTGTCAAGTGATCATTCATGCGGATGCTCAGAGGTCTCCTAGGAAAATGGCGACATAGTTGTAGAGGAAGAAGGTCAAGTGGTTTTGTACCCGCACTCCTAGTAAGACCGACACCTTCTCCTTCAGGTCGATCGTGATCGATACATGTTTGGCTTGAGATCAATTGTGAGAATGGAGCGACGTCAATCTATCCGGTTCCCATAGCATCATCGTCATCCTAAACTGAAAGTTGAGTTAAATCAGAAATAAATCGCAGCGTAAGACCTACTTTGCAGATGGATGCAAGGTTATGAGGGGCGGGAGCGGACAAAATTTATTTGGTTTCCATTGCGTGTGCATCCCTTTTCGGCGTTGTGCTTTTCCTTTCGGCACTGTGTTTTCGGTTTCGATGTGTGACTTTCGTTTTCGATGCGAGTACTTTCGTTTCGTGACTTTGATTTCATTCTGAAGGGTGGAATGTGATTCCCCTTTCGGCGTCGTGCTTTTCCTTTTGGCACTGTACTTTCGTTTTCGATCATCCACTTTGATTACATCCATCACATTGTCGTGTTCATTTCCCTTTTGGCGCTCTTTTCGATGCTATCGGCTTTGATTGAA
>JBBPLX010000532.1:0-13279 GCA_038090015.1 Leccinellum albellum
GTGCATTGCGGCTCGTTGTTCGACTAAAGCAGCCGTTTGGTGCGCTATTGCTTGCTTTGGAGGGGCGGGCGCTGTACAAACGTGTTGCGACGGACAGTCCTATCAGGGTTCAGATTCGGGCAGAGACAGGGCTGGAGGAGTTGATGGACAGTGTGCGGATTGTCGACGTGCAGTAATCGTGGATTGTTCTTGTCTTTGGTCATTGTATACGATAGACGTATCCCCATCGGCTTTCAAGGAATGTATTTGTCGTGACTATATGCTATCGATGTTCTTTTCTTTTTATTTGGTCTACCTCTCTCGTCTCGTCATATTTACTGCCAAGAGCAAGCATCGACTAGTTATACGGCAAGACGTCTAATTGTTCAAGCTCTGGGCCAGCCTCATTTGTTGATTGATCGTGTGCATGACTAGATCTCGTCACCAGTGAATGTATTGGAAGCCTCGGCTGATGAGATGAAAATCGCGACAGGATGGGGTAACAAGACACCCCTTGATCGTTTTGCACGAGCCACGAGCGACTTGGCCCATTTGAACAAGATCATTATGTGATGATTGTCCAGTCCTCTCGGCATAGTCCTGTAGGCAGTGTAAGTAGGAAGACAGTTGTTCCTATACTCTTCTAGGGGCCCGAACCCAAGTTAGAGCGCGACACGACCATTGACATGGACGTTGTGAACGAGACCGGGTGTATCGACACGTAGCTTCCTGTGCGCGCGTAGTACTGTAGTACTTTGACCGCAACGGCCAAGACCAGCATGGCAGCAACCACCGACCAGCAAATGTCGCTCACTCACTTCCCGCTTGATAGGATGGTAAGTGACCCCTCTGATCAAGATCTAATAAGATGAGTGGGCACCCCCTCTTTGCTTGCGCGCCTAATCACATATCTATTACTCACCCACACCTTTCGCTATCCTCTCTTCTCCCTCTCGATTGTAGTCCTCAGGCGCTGGTTTAAGCACAAGAACTTCAGCTCGTTCGTCCGCCAACGCAAGATGTACGGCTTCCACAAGATCCCCCACCTCCAGCGGGGCGTCTTCCGTTCCGACTCGGAAAGCGACTTTTGGAATACCCTCATTTTGTGCGTGGCCAGCCGGACTTGCTATGTTTCATTCAGCGTAATGCCAGGGGCGATAATGCACACGGAAATGGACGTCGACATGTCACTGGGGTTGGAGGAGTTGGGGTTGGAGCTGGTCTTGGTGTAGTCAATGACATGGCAGGTAATGGGGCGGTGGCCGCGCTGTCTGCGTACCAGATTTTGGACGTCAACTGAATCCTGAACGGCATCCAAGCCATCAAGCACCATCAGGCCACCATCTCCGCGGACCTGAACGAACTGAAGAGCTCGAACCAGCATTTTTTGGCAGGAGGCTATGGCCGCGCGAGCGGCACAAGAAGCATCAGGACACGACCGATCGGATTCTGAAAATTCTAGCTGGGTGTTCGGGCATGGAGAGAATTAGATGAGGAATGATGAGGACACGACGTACGCAGTGGTGGTCAGGAAGCCTCAGAGGTTGATGATCGTGGACAGGCGGATGGCCGAGGTTGGAGATGAGCGCAGCCTGTCCGCGAGTTCCGCGAGTGCGTCCGTGTCTACTCCGGGATGGATCTTGAACCCAGTCAGAGCCTGACTTAACCATCAATATAGACGCTGCGAGGGTCTTGGCCCACCGTTCGGAAGGAGGGCCATGACTCGAATGAAGCAAATTGCAGAGTCAGCAGGACATTATGGATTGCACAGCCAGCCTAGCTGTTTCGTCTCCACGCTGCACAAGGAAGACGTACCAACACTATCAGTGCTCGCGACTGCTACCCCTCCTATTGCCTGTGCCGTCTTCGCTCCTCCAGGACACTGGAGGATGTGTCGCAGGCTCTCCCGCTCACAGCCTCTACACTCCCACTTCTTGAAATGCCGTCGTACATATCCTTCTTCCATTCACCCCTTCGTGCCACAACGCACACCTGGTTGGGCCAGCCAAGCGAGTTCATGAATGTGCACGCCATGGATGTGCTCTTGTTCGACAGACTGCTGTTTAAGAATTGTCTGATCCAGTGGTCAGATCCGATCGCGCTTGATGTACCCGTGCAGACCCTGTGTCTGTACACCAATGTGATACGCGTGGAATTCAACGCTATAATATCTGTCGTCCCGTTTATGAATGAGTTAGAGAATGTAGAAGGGGTAATGCGTGACTCTGACCGCTAGCCAAAAGTGCGTGCGTGCAAACAGGCGCTGGAGCATCTAGAAGGGATCTATAAGATGCTCGTATTATACTCCTGATTGTTGTTTCGCAACGCAATGGCACTCCACGACGCAACGAGCGTTGAAGGCTCATGTGGAGCGGGCGCTAGGGTGGTGTCTCCAGCCAGTGTCTGAGCGTGCACACGAACATGAGAGGAGGCTTCGGAGGGCGTTGTGGATGCTCTGACACGGTCGGGGGAAGACAAGCTGGATTATCGGCATCGACGGAGGGCGAGGGCGGGTGGCGGGGGTGACGGCTGCGAAGACAGTTGCGGAGAGCACAGGGCGGCAGCTTCAGGCGTTCACGAACATCCTATGATAGCATCGGATATGCATTCTCTTTAATACTCGTCCTGAATCTTTGGCCTAAAAGGATGTGACATCTGCGCGTAAGTGACCCGCCAGTGCTTGGGTATAACGTGACTCTCAGAAAAGCGCCTTCGTGTATGATCACTCTGCGAGAGAGGAGAGAAAGACGAAGAAGTCCAAGACCGAGTTCCCGAGATCCATTGGATGAGCTATACTAAGAACGCTGTAGAGCGCAGGATCGCTCTAGGTTGGTATGGGGCCATTTCGTACCATTCCCATCACTTCTGCTTGTGTCCTGTCCATGTTCCGAGTCGGTTTCCCGCGGTCCGACCCCTATCCGTCGCTCCGGTCGTCATTCCGTGTCCCAGTCAGTCCGTTCCGTGACCGGGACCATTTTCCCGCACTCCCGACAAGGTCGGAATGCTTTGTTTATCATTCCTTTTCATTGTCCTTTTATTTAGGTCTTATTTACAGTTCGTTTATGCTTCCTTCATAGTTTTGTAGCAGTCTTGGGCATACCCAGTGACTATAAAAACCTGTCTTTTGCTTATGGCAGAATCTACGTTCCTTTTCCTCAAATTTCGACCACGCACGACTTGCCCACACATCTCGCTCACCGTTTCCCGCACGTTTCTGCTCCGTCCGTCGCTTTCCCGCGCTCCGGACCACTCTTTTCTTGACCGGAATCACGCCGGTCTCTCCTTTTCCTGCTCGGTACCCTGTCTGAACCATTCCCTGACTCAAAAGGATCCTTGGGACGAATCCCCTCGCACCCTTACACGCTCGTTTGCGTATCTACAACGCTAACGGAAGAGAACGACTGGGACACGCAGCAAGCTACGGTGTGAGACCATTTAGGGACTCGGAATCTTGCGTCGAGGGTCCGGCGCGGTCCGATTGAATGCGAGGGGGGAAGTGGAAGGAGACTTTTGGACTGCGTGGGGAGATCTGAGACGTGCCGGTGAGCACGAGGAACCAGAATCATACGCACATGAGGTGATTACAGGAAGAACTTAGATACATGCTTGCATAATTACAGCTTCTACATTTTAAGCCACCCCCGGAGTTGGACGGAGCTTAGGACACGACGGCAGACAACTTTTGCATCTGCTGTCCCTCGACACTGGCTCGGCACTGCCATACAAATAGGATAAACTGTTTTGAAGCGAAACACAAAGGAGACGCCTACTTTTTCGGAGCCTGGCCAATAGGTGACAGGATATTTCTTGGATGGGGAATCATTGCCAGTGCTTTGCCCGGTTTTCCAGTATGTGTAGTAAAGCTTTCCGTGCTGTGCCACGCATCTGGTTGGAGGCGAATACCCCTATGTTGCCTGTGAGGATGACATGAGCGATCCCTGTCGCTGATATGAACTTCACCATCAAGAGGCGGATGAAACCGATGGGGGACATGATCGTTCAATGATCATATGGAATGGGTTTTCAAAAAACATGCCTAGAAAACATACAAACGCATCTGTCCCTGCTGCAACAGGTTCTGCATTATCTGTCGTTTCGCATTTATGCGATCTGTGTCCTCCAGGATGTCGAACATGCCTGATACTGGTAGTTGGATGAGGGTATTTGAAAATGCGCGTATGTGGTGAGCGCATTGTCTAAGCGGGTAAGGTATCCCTTGGTGTTCAAGGGTTAGTACATTCATACAATTGCGAGGAGGATCAATGGACAGGTATGATATGAAAGAGTTTCATCTTGGGTACGTCAGTCAAAGTTGGATCCGAGGATCACGATGCTAGCCCAGTTCTGAGAGATGACGATCAGACAGTGACGCCGACTCGGAAGCATGGCTTTATGTAAGACTCATCAGACGAAAAATGACAACCTGAGATGGGAGAAACTGACATTGGGATCTTTGATCGATAGGTGGGTTGTCTTTGCATAAGGCATGAACCACCAGATGACACGTGCGCAAAACGTGAGAGGGTCTGATGAAATCGAGCGCCTGGGGCACAGGGTAACTGCGTAAGCGTACATGCTGTGTATGCCAGGCGAGAAAGGCGCACCGAGAGTGAACGACCAAACATTCTCTCTTGAACCTGAACCAGTATGTCTTCAAGGTTGCACTCAAGGGATGGGTATGGTGAGTAGTATGTGGGGAAGGCGATCGATGAACGGGGCTAATAAAAGCAACAGAGCCGAGTGGGGACGACTCGGATAGTTCACTTTCCTCGGAAGGTAGTCAGCAGGTGGGTGTATGGGTGACCGATGAAAGGGATGTACTGAGGGATACTCAGGAATTAAATGGAAAAAGCTCCACCTCCAATGTCGGAACTGACGCAAATCCTATCAGAATCGCTGTTCAGGAAGATAGGATAAATTCAGTCGTTTTTCTTCCCGGCGGGGAGTACGTCGTGAGCGGGGGATTTCACAGGAAGATTCGGCGATGGCGAGTGGAAGATGGCAAGGAGGTGGGGAAGCCAGTCGACGTTGGGAGGTCTATTTTGGACCTAGCACTGGTCACACAAGATGGCAAATGGATCGTGGGTGGGATGGGGCGTGGTCTAGTGGTCGTCTTGGATGCAAAGAGCCTCGAGAAGGTGAACGAGCTCAAACTATACGACGGTGGCATAGTACATGCGGTGGACATTTCAGCAGATGGGACGAAAATCGCAACCAAATCGAATGACAAGACGTTCAGTGTCTGGTCGTTTCCCGCTTGCAAGCGACTCCTCGGCCCACTCAAGCATGATGACAACTTGGCTGCAGTAAAATTCTCTCCTGACGGGCGATTCATCGCCACTGGCACATGGGATCGAGAGTCTGTTTGCATCTACGACAGCAGCGGAGGTGGAGTCGTCGCGCACTCTCCAATCCTGGTCAGCTCGTATAGCAATGAGTCCATCGCCTGGGCGACCGACTCCAATCGCCTCTTTGCTTTGTCCAAAGACGGCAACGTTCACTGTCTCGACGTGTCCACCAAGAAGACGCTCGCAAAATGGCGCATTCACAGCGACGAAAATCCACGGTGTATCGCACTTACATGCGACGACACAATCATTGCGGCCTCCGCTAATTCGTCGCTCTCGTTCTGGGACACTAAGACACATCAACAAATCGGGGCCGTCATCCACCACTCCAACTTCATCTGGTCCATGGCCATCTCGCCAAGCTACGACATTGCGACCGGTGAAGACGATAACATCACACTTCGGAACCTTTGTGACATCCTTCCCTCACCCTACCGCAACAATGTGAGTAATACTCTTGATGTGGGGCCATATCCTTATTGATTCGTCCTTAGCTGCTCCAGGTACGCCCGGAGCGAGAAATCCGGCGCTTGAATGTTGAAAGGAAGAATCTCGAAGAGATGGTCAAGTCCCTACGTGCACGAGACTCTTGTCAAAGTATGCTTATGAACCGTATGACTCTGCTGTGCTGACATCCATTTCCACCAGAGGACGATATAGCGAATCTCGAGAAAGCTGTCCAAGAACTCCGTACTCAGCTTGCTACATCCAACCACGAGAGAGATGAAGTGATCAGATCCCTTCGCGCACAGAATGAAACCTCGAGTGCGTTCTCCCCACATTCCACCCCAGCTTGTCGTTGATAGTCCCATTTATTAGATCGCAATATCACTCATCTCGGTGAATCGTGCAAGAAACTCCGCAGTGCGCTTGTAGCATGCAACAAGGATAAGACAGGCCTCAATGAAATGATAATGTCCTTCCGCGTACACAATGAAACCTCAAGTGCGTTCTCTCCGCCTCCCAAATGACTCCGCTGTGCTTATATCCATTTCCACCAGAGAACGATATGGCGAATATCGGGAATATTGTTCGGGAACTACGTACCCAACTTGCTACATCCGACGTTGAAAAGACACTTCTCAATGAAATGATCAAGTCCCTTTGCATACAGAATGAAACTTCAAGTGTGTTCTCTCCACCTTCCAAATGACTCCATTGTGCTAATTCCGTCAGAGAACAATGTCGCGAATGTCGAGAACACTGTTCGGGAGCTACGTGCCCAACTTGCTACATCCAACGTCGAAAAGGCAGGCCTCGATGAAATGATCAAGTCCCTTCGTGCGCAAAATGAAACATCAAGTATGTCTTCTCCTCGTTCCCTCTACTCTGTTGACACTCCCACTATCAGATCGCAAAATCACTCATCTCAACAAATCAGATAACTATCTCCGCAGTGTCCTTGGAGCATCTCAAGCCTCACTCGATCGATTGTCTCAAATCATCACAACACTACATACTGACGTTGGTCTACCCGAAAAGAGCTCAGGTGCGTTTTCACTGTCCTCAATGGACGGCTTTCTGAATGTTTTCAGGATCCATTTCACCAGGAATAAGCGAGCTCCAGCTTACTGTCCAAGAACTCGGTAACCAATACGCCACATGCAAATGCGCTCTCCATATTTATGACAAGAAGTCCGAGTGTGAATCATTGTACGCCGACGGTCGTATATATGATGCTGCACAGTATATTGCGGACGACATGACTGAGAATCTACGGGATAACGAATTGATCATCGATTGGCTGAAAGGTGAGCTTACGGATCTTGTCCTAGAATAATATATTTAGTCACTTCCAACAGACTTCGTGCACCGATGTGTATCAAGGCTTCAGGAGATTGGAGATAAGGCATTGAATTTGGAGAAACATGGTGAAGCACTTTCTGCTTACTGCACTATCTTGTTGCTTACTCCCTCGCCTCCGGAAGGTGTTCTGATGGGATGGGCGAGAATGGTGCTCATTCATTGCTCAGCAAGTGAGGCATTGGATACCGTGCATAAGGTATGGGTGGTTTAGTCTTTGAGAATTGCATGATGATTCTGGCTTCATTCAGTTCAAGCTCAGTGGAAGGTTTCGTGCTTATCAAGCAATCTGCGATGTTCTCGAAGGGGATGATCGTCTTATGGAGGCAGTCGAATGTTTCCACAAAATGAAAAGTGAACTATCGGAGGATAGAAGCACCCTCGATGAGCAGCAGCAATGGGAGCTGGGCGAGTAATTCCATTGGCCACTCGGACCACTAATCTGAAGATCTCTCCAGATTTTGGACGACGTTGTAGCGAAAAGCTGGGAAAGGGGGGTGATGCGGCGATGGATGCAAAGAACTATGATGTGGCCATTGGATCTTACTCAAACGCACTCTCGCTTCATCCAACAAATATCAGTGATATCGTAGTCAAATGCTGCAAGACGCGAGTAGGTTTGTTGAAGGACAGACTCATAAATGCCACCCAGGTATAAATTGATTTGCACGGCCGAGTTCATGATGCTGACTATACAATCAGATCACTGAACGTGACCCATCAGACTATCAAGGGTACAAAAGGAGACATGCAATATTACATAGCCTGGGTTGTTACAAGGATGCATTCGATGCATTCGAGATGATGTTGTTAAGGATGCACAATTCAGTCGATTCGCAAATTCGGGGTCAGTGTATTTTATTCGTATTGCGCAGATGACATGGACTAATTTCGTACCTATAGACATGCGGAATGGATATCTCGATGTGACTCCAGTGATTTGTAAAGTCGTCGAACAGACAACCCGCGTCATTCCCCATGTTCTTATCGACACCACCACCGGTCGTCTCTGTGATAAGGCGATGCAACAGGCAGCCTTCGAGAAGTGCTCCATGTTCAATGAGTTGCGGTCTTCTATGATCATCCGCGATCGGCTTGACTATGGACGCATCAAGTGGGAGGTAGAGAAGTTCTATGAATATGTGATGTTCTCGCACAAGTGGCAGCCACCTGAGCCATCGTTCCAAGTGGTGGAAAATACCCCAATCTATAGACTACCCACATCCCCCACGATCGATAAACTCGTCAACTTCTGCAACCTCGTCAAATCTCGGCGGTTCCGGTGGGCATGGAGTGATACATGCTGTGTTAATCAAAGCGACAAGGGAGTTCAGCAAGAATCGGTTGTCGCCATGTTTCAGTGGTATTGTCGTGCGGCACTCACAATCATCCATCTCCTTGGTGTTCACTCCAAGTCTCAAAGAAAGGGCTCTCTGTGGGAAAGTATATGGAACACTCGCGGATGGACATACCAAGAGTACGTCGCGTCCAAGGTCGTACAATTCTATACCGAAGATTGGAAGCCGTACCTGGGTATCGAGCTGTTCAACCACAAGGAATCCCCCCTGATTATTTCTGAGATGGAACAGGCAACCAAGCTTGCCACTCAGGCCCTTGCGACACTTCAGCCAGGGCTGACTAGAGTGCGCGAGAAGTTGTACTTGGCTTCGAGGCGCGAGACGACGCGGGTAGAAGATATCGCATACTGTCTATTCGGGATCTTTGATGTCGCACTCCCAGTCATATATGGCGAGGGCACACGAGCAGTCCGTCGTCTACTGGAGCATATCTTGACCCAATCGGATAACGTCACACTTCTCTCCTGGACTCAGGCTGGACACTCGAGCAGCAGCACCAACAGCTACCTCCCTGTCGATCTCACTGTCTATGACAAGATCGAGCCCCCTCATGTCCCGCAACCGATCGAGACCGCCGAGATGGAGAGGATGATTATGTCCTTGCAGTCATCCTTGCCTGATCCCTTGCTCGCTGTTCGGTTGTATGAGCGGCTGCATGATCTTCCTCCTCTTTCAATCGTCACTGGTCGACTCCACCTTCCTGGATTTACTTTCTCCCTGAGGTCCCTTACCCCTATCAGAACGAAACCTGGACCCAATTTGTTGATTCATGTTTATCATGCCACTGCGCCCATTCTCGGTGACATTCGCATTGAGACCAACGATGACTTGGTCGGGATGCACGGGTTGACCCTCATCCATCCCTGGATCAGTCCACTTCTGGACAAGGATTTCTTTGGCGGGGCTCCTCAGTTTGATCTAGCCATGCGTGCATTGCGGCTCGTTGTTCGACTAAAGCAGCCGTTTGGTGCGCTATTGCTTGCTTTGGAGGGGCGGGCGCTGTACAAACGTGTTGCGACAGATAGTCTTATCAGGGTCCAGATTCGGGCAGAGACAGGGTTGAAGGAGTTGATGGACAGTGTGCGGATTGTCGACGTGCAGTAATCGTGGATTGTTCTTGTTTTTGGTCATTGTATACGATGGACGTGTCCCCATCGGCTTTCAAGGAATGTATTTGTCGTGACTATATGCTATTGATGTACTTTTTCTTTTTATTTGCTCTACCTCTCGTCATATTTACTGCCGGGAGCAAACATCAAACAGTTACACGGTAATATGTCTAATATGTTCAAGTTCCCAGTCTCGCTCGTTGGTTGGTCGTGTGCATGACTAGATCTCGTCGCCAGTGAATGTATTGGAAGTCTCGGCTGATGAGATGAAAATCGCGACAGGAGAGGCAACCAGACGCCCTCTGATCGTTTCCCGTGGGCCACGAGCGACTTGGCCCATTTGTACAAGATCATTATGTGATGATTGTCCAGTCCTCTCGGCGTAGTCCTGTAGGCAGTGTAAGTGGGAAGACAGTTGTTCCCATACTCTTCTAAGGGCTTGAACCCAAGTCAGAGCGCGATACGACCGTCAACATGGATATTGTGAACCAGACCGGGTCCCACCCCACCGTCCGGAAGAAATGTCACAACAAGTACGTCTGGCAGTGCAACCTGCGAACGGAAGGGGAGTTTCGGATGGTGACGGACAACGCGCCAGTCATGAGTTCGATGCCAGTGGAGATGGCCAATTTCGACGGGACCCATGGGAGTGGTGAACAGGATACGGATGATTCTGGTGGTTGAGGAATTGATCCAATGGTTGGATCCGATTGCGCTCGTCATATTCTGCATCCGAACCTGTACACGGATGCGATACACGTGGAGCTCGACATTGTCTTGTCCGTCGCCCCGTTATGGACGTGTTAGAGAGGGTGGAATGGATGATGCACGGGTCCGACCGCCAGTCGAAGGTGCGAGTGTGCAAAGAGGCGCTGAAGCGTCTAGAGTGGTCGTATTGTACCTCTGGCCGTTGCTTCGCGATGCAATAGCATTTTACGACGCGGACGAGGCGTATGCGCTGAGGGCTCGTGTGGAGGGTGCGATTGAACGGTGTCTTCGGCAGGTGTCTTCGCACGCACACAAGCACGGGAGGAGGGTCTTGGAGGGCGTTACGGGTGCTCTGACGCGGTCGGGGAAGACAAGATTATCGGTGCTCCAAGAGCGTATTTTGACGTCAATTTCAAGTTCCTGCCATGGTTTGGTTCCGCACCCATCTTTGTCACCATGTATCCTTGTTTTCCGAGTCGTTTCCTCTTTCTTTCCTTAGTCCTGCGCTTCTTGATTCTAGGTACCGCTGAACTTGTTCATCCGTGTGCATACTTAGCTTCTCTCGATTCTAGCAACCTTTGCGCTTCTTGTGCGTGCGCCTCGGTCTCTAGTAAACCTGACACTTCCTTGAGCGGTACGGTTTGCTCCACAGACATCCATCTGCCCTTCCAGGTTCTCGCGTGGGTATATCCCGGCTTGCATTGTCCCGCCATCACCTCAGTGCATTTCTCTCATATATTGGAACACCGTCCCATCTTTCCGCACATCCATATCACTTATACGGTGCCGAGATTCGGCGCCAGGCAGTCTCGCAGACTCTCGCCCTGGCATGTGCTTTTCTCGTTCTGGCGCTTCGTGGTAGGTGGTACAGTTCCTAAACGGGGAACACGTCTAATGTTCAAGTTTGGTTGCCGTGTGCGCATTATCATGGAGCCTCATGCCACACTTTTTCGAGTCGAGGACAAATGTGTGATAGTGAGCCTCTTGCCTTTAATTATTCAACGTGATCGAGTCTCTGATTTGACCACGCCGTAGGAACGATCTAGAGGTTACAACCCCATCGTTATTTTTTGGCCGCCACCCTTGCATTAATATAGAGCAAGGTGCTATGATACCAAATTCAGGTCTATGCGAGATCAAGCAGCTAAGCAGACAGACGTTCACCAAGATGGTTCGTTGGTCCCTTGGACGATTACGCTCCAAGGTCGTGCAGAAATGAAGTTACAGAAATAAGCATGTAGAGCGACACGAGTTTGACGAGGCTGTTTCACCGCCAGTGACAGATCGGTAAAGGATCAGCACAACAAGGAGCCATTACTCACTCTGCAAACGCGGACGAGAACACATTTATTTGAAGGGCAGGGTGGCACTCCCTGATCACAACGGGTCTCGGGAAGAAGAGGAAGGTGACTCGCTCTTGGTTGGCGTGGTGCACTGAGCCCATAATGAAAGAGCTGACTCTTTCGTTTTATGTAATATCTCTTCACGTCCTCTTCACTTAGCGTACACATTCAGGCCTGCATAATCACGACACAGAGCTCCGACTCTCCTTCAGATCCACTGCAAATGTAAGTATGTCTTTTCTTTTGCTGAATCACCAGACCTTTCTCAATGAACCCTCCCTCGAACTGTGCAGAGCACAGGTCCGTTTTGCCTCGCTCGATAGGTAGCAGTCGGTGAAGAGCCGAGGGCTCCCGGATCCTTCCTGTAGTATCACTTGTAGACACTATATATGCACGACTTATCGAATTTTAAAGGATGAACATTGTTAAGATCATCTCCGCCCACAGAACAAACAAGAATGGTTAATACAGCTTATTGGCCGAGAGGGACGGCCATCACAAATATCCAAGCGCCTTCAACCTGTCTAAATCACACCCACATCACGGTCAATAACAAACGGGATAGCAGGATGCTCTCTAACCTGTTAACAAAACCCCATCCTGGTCCTCAATCCGAAACGGCACGTTAGGTTCCATAAAAGGTCGCAACCCCCGCACGGCAACCTTGGTGAGTGCCTTGAGTAAATACTCAGTGTTAGGCCCGTTCAGGAATTGTACCACCCGCAAAGAGGGCATGCTTGGTCTCAAATGTTCCAAGAACGTGAAAAGCGCGGAGAAAGATGACTTGAAGGACTGTGCGTACTTGAATCTCAATCCCAGGTAAGTTATAGGAAGGGGCGGAGTTAGACGACGATGCTCTGCAATGTTCCAGAGATTGGTCAAGGTGATGGTGATACGACGCAAGTTGGGACATTCCCGTGCAAGGAGCTGCAAGTGGGAGTAGACTTCGATCCGTGCAACGTTGGGTAACTGAAGTTGGACTGAAATAAGTTGGGGACCATACACGCGGAGGAGGGAATCCCAGGTACGACTTGGGCTGAATTCAAGAAAAAGTTCTTGGAGCGCTGAGGGCGCCGATAAGCGGAGAGACGCAGTATCAGAGCCGGTTGGCACTAGGTAATGTGAGTGGAGTGTGGTCACGGTAGATGGGATAACACCTTCAGTGATATCACGGGGCCAAAGTCGGAAAGGACAGTTTAGAACGCGGAGCTGGGTGCACTTGGAAAGGAGATCCACGACCACGGAGGTAGTTGACTCTAGGTGGGTTGACGACCAGTCGAGCACGCACAAGGACGCTGCGCAAGAGTGGAGTGCATCCATAATTTTTTCCGACAGATGCGACTCGCAATAGGTGTAACTGGCCGTAATCGAGAAGATGGCGAGGTGTGGTATACATCCGATGATTCTTTCCAGGAGAAGAGACTCGACATCTGTATCCTTGGCATGGTCGCGTATTGCGATGTCTAGTCATTGCGTATATTCACCGAGGGGTCGCGTGCTCATGACTGTACCTTTGCCCTCAACAGAATGCGCCAGCGTGCTAGAAAGTGAATACAAGGCCCGGAGCGCACCCTGCCAACGTAAACAGATTGGTAGAGGATTGGGATGGCGAGGTGCCACCATTCTCTACA
>JBBPLX010000533.1:0-20169 GCA_038090015.1 Leccinellum albellum
TTGGGAGGTAACTCCCAGGATATCTCACATCGTGTTTAGCTGATTAGCAGGTCCGAAAAGTCGATCCAGAAAGGACACTATCAACACCTGCAATATGATCCACGTACTGTAGAGCAATCCTTCGTAGTGTTTTCGCGTTTTGCACGGTCGGTCTGTGCTGCATTGGACAGGATCTTGTACAAGACAGGTGCCAGTGCGCGTTTCTCGATCATTTCACCAGTACTTGAAGTTGACCTGACGTCCCATTCCACGAGGAAGTTTGATGTAATAGAGGCGATCTTGGATTGTAGATCGTCCTTTATGTCCCCCATCTCTCCGTGCACCTTTTCCATCACGAGTTCGATGGCATGCGGTTCCATTCATGATTCTATCTGAGCACGGCCGCGAGGATGGTCGTAAATCACATCGAGTAGTTTGCCGAGCTTTCCAGTGGGCTGGCCTTTCGTACAAGCATAGAATTGATCACGGATTGCGGAAAAGTCCTTCTCAAGAGGGTCGAGGACTGTTATGAGAGCCGTCAAAAGAGATAGTCGACCAGCTTGGAGAATGTTAATAGCAGATCATATACGGTCATTTGGAGACAGGCGTTGCTTCTGAGAGTGACTCGATGTTGGGCTTGAGTCGGACAAGGAGGAATCAGAAGTGCTGCTAGAGTGAAAGCTCATACTAGTCGTATTGGTAGGGCGGCCTAACTGACAAGACGTGTCGCGAGTCTAAGTCGGATAAGGACTTAGATAAGGGCTTATCATACTTCCACGTGACTTCGACTACGTCTAAACTTGGGTTATCTATCGACGGTTTGCCACCCGTGACCAAACAAACCTCATTAGACGGGCTGGTCACCAGACTAGAGTGAACTTCAGCTGATGGCAAACTTTGTGAGTATACTACTAGCTTCTTCGTGTCTTTGCTCACATATCATACCACGCTTATTACCCAGATCCTCCATCTTCGTTCCGAGCCCGGTTCAATCCGTTCTTTACACACTTTTGGCATTTGGAAGGGAGTACGAGCTATTGGGGTGCCGCGAATGCCTCTGTCATTGGGCCGGGAAAAGTAGAAGGAGATGGCCATCGGATGAATTATTAACTTAGGTACGTACTTATCATTCGTGTGGAGAGGCCAATCGCCATACCCTCATATCATCATCCTACTCCCAAATCATCGAGCGCCTCCCTGACCATGCTCATGTTCTTATCACCACCGGTAGCATCGCATCCATCCATACCCCTCTCATCGTCGAAGAGCTCCTGCCGGCTCCACCACGGCCCGGCCGCAAAGACTTCCGTACTCCGAGCGCGCCCTAACGCCACCACTGACACCTAACTTACTAGCTCACATATTCAAGTTCCCCGCAATGAACACGCTCGTGAACGGACACTCCCTCACCTCCCAACACCTTCGTGTCGTCTCAGCTGGGAAAAAAGGCATACTTACTACGGACAATGATCATTCTAGTATAGCAACCTCAAGGTTCATGTCTTGGCGACGAAACGGTCCCTCGCCTTTTTTGGCCCCGCTGATGTCTCCGTCTGGACGAACGACATCGAGTGGTCGGTACGTTTCCCTCATCTTCATGGTGGCTACAACCCACACGAGCAAGGGATCTTATTCCATCGGAGATCCGATCCTCCACATCGAATTCCGGCGCTGGCCAAACATTGTTCTGGTCGCGCCCTGTTCCACCAATACCCTTGCCAGATCGCAGCCGGCTTCTGTGATAATCTTGCTGTGAGTGCCTTAGTGTGCGTTATGTCTCTCTTGTTCCTCTTGACGTCCCTGCCCGCTCTGCCATGGCCCGGCCTCACAGACCTCCGTACTCCGCGCCCTAGTGCCTACTACCACTCCAACCTACATCTTCCCCACAATGAATACGCTCATGTACGAACACCCCCTCACCGCTCAACACCTCCACATTGTCTAAGAGGTCGTCGGGGAGCATGTCGTAGGTCCAATCGGCAAAGGGCTCGCGTATGACGACATCGGTAGGTTGTTGTTGGGCGTCTGTCGGTTTCCTCGATCACGCGAATCGCACACCCCTTGTATAGGTCTAGGCACCATGACAGAATGGGAAGACATCGCCCGGATTGTCGTCGACAAGATGCACTTATAACCAAAATCCTGATGCCGACGTCGATCCAGCGATTATCATTTGCTCAGAGATTGGATTGTACCCTCGTACAGTGTATGGTATTTTTGCTCAACAGCATGACTTCAAATTTTAGGTGAACCCTTCTTGACGGGTGGCTGCTCAAACAACTTGACACCTCTCACATCCATTGGTAGTCCCCCTCCTACTTCACCCTTTCCAACACGAGCATATGCTATATTCCTCTCGTCTGCAAGGACACTCAACCTATCGAGCAGTTTCTCGCTCGCGTGTGGGATGAATGGTTGCAGCACAATTCCCGTGACCCGGAGAGTCTCGAGAGCTGTGAGATAACACGCAAGAACCATCTCAGGTGGATGAGCCTCCAACCAGGGTTCAAGAGTCGTCAGGAGAGCATTGGCCTGTCTCATCACTGCTCAGTTCCACATGTGATAAGATCTAGAAAATGACTCACGTGTCTGAGAACCAGCACGATCATATGAAGGGCATCCCCTAATTCGTAGTTGTTCATCAGGTACGACACTCGCGGTCCGAGACTGTCCAACAACCTCAGCAACTCTTCGTTCGTTGACAGTTTACAGGTTTCAAGGTCCAACCAATTCGTCGGCGTTCCTGAAAAGTCCATGTCGGGAAACTGTCTTGAAAACAAATCGCGGAACGTCAGTGGTTCAGACGAAGTCGTTGTCACCGTGGCAGCTCGACTCCTGATAATCTTCGATGTCACCCGAAGGAAGTAGTTACCAAGTGTATTCCGTATCTCGTCTGCATGCTTTCGCAGCTGATCCTCAGACCAGTCTATAAAACGGATGAATGTCATCAAGTCTCCACCTTGACAATAAACCGTCGTACACACCGACATCGTCACAGAACCGTCCTCCAACGCGTGCTAGATAAAACCGGACAGCGTCCACTCCGAAGTCATCCATTGCAGCAATGGGATCAGCCACGTTCCCGAGCGATTTCGACATCTTCTTTTGCCCTGCCGTCCAATGGGCATGCGTGAGCAGCGTTTTCGGCATTGGAAGCCCCATTGCATGCAGCATCGCAGGGAGGTACACCGCATGAAACCTGGACGCGCACACGAGATCGGCCAACGCACCAGCGCTCCGCACGTACGTACGTACTTACCGAACAATATCCTTTCCGACAACCTGCACATCTGGAGGCCACGCCGTCCCCTCAGTAGATGGATATCCCGCCCCGCTCAGATACACAAGTAGCGCGTCGAACCAGACGTACACTGTCTGACTCGGGTCGCCCGGAACGGGGATCCCCCATCCGATCCGCTCTCTCGGTCTTGACACCGACAAGTCTTCGAGCGGGCCCGCCATGAGCTCCTGGATCACCGACCTTTGGTAGACGTTTGGGTGCACTCCGCGTGGCGTCTGTCCGTCGTCGGCGCCTGCACCGGGGTGGGTGTTCCGGGCAGCAGCATCGGTGTAGTGCGCGAGCAACGGTTTGCGGAACGCGGACAGTCTAAACTTGTAGTTGACCTCGCTGGACCATTCCACGATCGAACCCGTTTCGGTCGAGATTTTTGTGCCTGGTTGAGTAGGATGCGACGCAACGCGTGAGGTGGGGTAGAAGCATTCATCGGTAGTGGAGTAATAGCCTTCATAGGTGTCTTTGTAGATGAGACCTCGGTCTGCGAGCGTGCGCTGCGGAGCGGAGGTGAGCAATAAATGAATGGATGGAGTTCGAGACGGGGACAACCCACCCAGACGTGTTCGACAGTGTCGTGATGCCGTTGTTGCGTGGTGCGCATGAACATGGTTCCACTCACGTTACCCCTCTCGCCCAGTTTCTACGCGAACGCGTCACAGAATGACGGAGGGAGAAGGAAAAAAAGGGACAGACACGAAACTCGGAAGAGATAATGTCGCACCACGCGAGCGGGTCGACGCCCTGCGCCTCGGCTGCCTGCTGCATTTTCAGCCCATGTTCATCTGTACCGGTTAGGAAGACAACAGGACGGGTGGGGTCGAGGATCCGCTGGAAGCGCGCGATGATGTCCGCAGTGACGAGCGTATATAAATGACCAATGTGAGGGCCTTGTTAAGCAGGGTAGTGTTGGCACATGGTAACGGGACAACGATGCGGCCGATGGTGCAGGACTCACGGGCGTTCGGGTAAAATATGGGCGTGGTGATGTAGAACGGCTTGTCTGTGCTCTGCGTCGCGTTGTACCGGCGCAAGAGGGACATGCAGCGTTTGGTCGCCGAACTCGAGAACGCGTAAGACGCGCCAAAAGTTCTCGAGTGGAAAGTCGCGTGGAAGAACATCCCAGTAAAAGAGACGCAACTCCGAGCCGGATTTAGAATGCACCTCGCGTCCGCGTCATCCCTAATATGGCAGGTGCTCCCTAGTACATATTCCAAGTACCAAGTATACATGTTTTCCTCCTATCGACGATGGTCCATATGGCACTCACGAAGATGCCGAGTAAAGTTGTTGCGTGTGATCTGTCTATGACATCCATCCCACATGCAGTCAACCAGATCGTTTCGTCCCAATTTCTTGATATCAGTATGCGCATTCCTGAAATGCATCGGAATACTCGTGCATATGATCCATGCACCACAAGGCCCTGGGCTCCCCTCACCAACTTTCCATTGGCAGGACGTCGACACTACACAAGAGTGAGCCGTCTGAGCTGTCACGTTAACTATACTAGGAGGAACATCCACAGGATGCCCAGCTTCCTGTAGAGTTTATCTTATGCGTGAAATAAAGCACGGACATAATTGTACTTACATACTCAAGCTTCGCACGAGGACCCATTACAGGGGTAATGCGATACTAAAGTGAAATTCAACAGGTTGATTGTGCAAAATGGCACAGCACATACCAAGGCACGACGAGCGATCTCATGCAGTGTGTCCATCTCACGGCGAATCTGTGTCCGGAAGGTGAGAGACGGCTCGATTCTATTGGCAGGGACGACAAGGTTCGGGCATGGCATCGATGCCTCTGTCCACCGTGCGTTGCCAAAGTGTTCCCCAATCTGCAATGGCACATGTTCAATGGGTATGCAGCGGGACATCTTGAAAATATGTGCTAGGCTTACACCATCAGGGTCCGCGCTAGTAGATTCACCATCCTCTATGGTCATGTCGCTCTGAACATTATACTTGTTAGCCAGTGGTTTCAAAGTCTAGATCCACAAACGCACAAAAGGAACCGATCTAGCACCAGAGAAGTGACCAAAAGTCATGCTCGATTTGATTATGATGCTAACTTTGAGCTCTGAGAGTCACTGGATATCATTCCCCATGTCGTTATTGACTCTTTACATGCATGATCAATAATATTAGATAACTGTGACTGTAGTAAGGCGCTTCTCATGTCCAGGACTTCGGGAAGGTTGGGAAGACCCATCCAATTGAGTAATGTGGCGCAAGCAACACAGGGATGCATCGGTGATCAGAGACACCAGGAAACTAGAGGGGCCACTTACAACGGGGTCAGCCGAGGGTGCTTTGCCTCTTGGAAAAAGAAAAAGGTAAATAAGTAGTATTGTCAGTTCACCCACAGGGTCCCAACTCCGCCGGCCTAGTGTCATAGTATGAAGAAGCCCGATAGTTGACATATAGTTTGGCTGGCTACTAGTATTCAAGTTGTAAGGTTTGGGCCAGTAAAAAAGGAGACTCACCAGGAGGAAATAAGATTATGAACTCAATTAGCTCAATAACGGGCATCCGGTTAGATCCGATTGGTCTGTTCTCCGAGCTTCCAAGTCCCTGACTGCTGACCGTTGGCAGAATTCTCCGGGCCCAGATACTTATTTCCCAGCTTTGCCGATGGGCAGGATAGACGACTGAATTTCTTTCTTATTCGGAAGATCGTATCAGCTGGCAGGCAGACCACTGTCATGCAGTCTAAGGAGGCAATTGATATAAACTCAAGACAGGCACTGTCATGATCACCCAAGCTTTTCGATTCGTCTACTGTCAGAATACTCTCTCATATCGATGTTCTTCGCACAAGAAGTAAACAGCGGCGGATACGGTCATACAAATTTTCCGATACTAGGATAACTATTCCAATTGAGGGATAATTGTCTCGCCGCTTACCTCAACTTGAACGGACCATCAATGCAACACCGTTAGGGTCACGGTGTGAAGCTACCTATATGCATTGTAATTGGTGGAATGCTTGATCAATTACCGTTTCAAGCTCGGGCGGCTGAAGTACTGAGTCCGAGTCACGGCGAACTTGGCGCTAGGTGGTCTGCGAGTGGTGATGGGCATTTAAACATTTATGGCCTGTCACGACCGTCCCGGGGGAGAGAACCATATCAAAGACTGCAGATTACAGTGGGCAATAGAGCACGTGGTTGGATCGCAACGCGGCAAATATTGTTCGACATGCAGATGTGGCGTTCCAGGCATGGAATTATGTAGCTGCTTCTTGGAAGCTCCTCCACGCATTTCTGGCTCCCGACGGAACTGATCTTGATCGGAAAACGCTATATAGTAGTGGAAAAGCCGCGTGTTCCCGAAGATCTATTAATGACGGGAGATAGATATAATGCGGGAGCAACAATGGTCGGTGCGTGACCAATGCGATCACCGTTGCATGGGGGAAGGTTCTCGAGAAAACATAACGGAAGTGGAGTTGGCCGTTATCGATTTCATTGATGAACTAGGACATGAACCCCAGGCTGCCAGTGTAGAATGGCAAGAAGTCTGAGAAGAGTTGTCATCGTCAATATCGGGTTCGACTGTGATACCATCTCGAATCCAGCTCACAAGTATCATGTAACAACAAAACCCAGGAGCATACAAGAAGCGGGATAGCACCTCCAAGCATCTGGCTTTTGTCATCCATTTGGGAATACCATATCTCTATGTAGCCACTCACTGTCGACTCCTGCAAGGGTTGCTAATGTACAGATTTGGAAAGTTTGATCCAGTCAATGAGAAAAGTGAGGTGGACTCTCCACCGCAAACTGATCGGGCTCCCTCAGAATACACCAATCAATTGAGTACTGTTAACCGTTTGTTCTCATGCACAGGAAGTATGCCTCCCACTCATATCGCTTGTCTGTAGCATCCTTGCACTGTGGCTCTGCTCATGCCTCATTACACCACAGCGCATCGCTCTGTGGGTGTCACTCTATGCTGGGAGGCGTGGGAGGCAGTGGGCTGGGGGAACATGGACGGATAGGAACGTGAAACACTCTCCAGTCCAGTCCAGGAGCCCTAAGCCGCCAGGTATGGCGTAAACTGCTCTCCAAGGAGTAGGAGTGGCCGACGACACAGAAAGTGAAGCAACATACCCAGAAAGTAGGAGGGGAAAGAGAGAAGAGAATGCAACTGTGGATTGTGGATTGTGGGCACATGATGTATGTGGCGTCTGCCAGGCGCGCAGCAGCCTCGACCTGAGACTGGGCACGGCAACCTGTGTGTGACTCAGAGATTGGGCAGGGAGCACATGGCAGCCTTGGTGAAGCTTTGAAGGCTGGTCGTCAGAACATCGGGTGCACAGCGGGCGTGTGATCCTGGGAACGTCTACTGGTCATAGAACAATTGCCTCTACCCAAGACGGGCTTGGACGAGCGCTGTCAGGCGGATGAGCAACATGGCCGAGCGGCAAGGAAGCGGTGCCTCTGGTTTGTGTCGCTTGTCCGAAGGTGGCGTGTTGTACTATGGGTGCAGGGTACAATAGCGTTGGGAAGGTGAATCCTCGTTCCGACGCAAAACAAAGAAAATTCAATACGGAAGTGTGACGTGCAAACAAACCTAAGGTACGTGACCGGCCATGGCGCGCTCTGTGTCGTCCTACAACTTTACTATTTCATGTCTCCCCACTCACCATCATCGTCGGCTGTATCGTCCTATGCATCCAGTTCAATCGAGATAATGCTGGCATGTCCCTTGTTGCCTCCAAGTGGCGACGGTGAAAATGTCCAATGGTTTCCATGCACAACAAGATACAATAACTGTTAGCCTATCTCATACTCCTCGCATGTTCTCGATCCCACACTGGACCCACAGCCGTCTTATTCTGCCTTGTCGATATTGTTTCTTTATTGAGTTGCTTTAGTTGACAGTGAAGTGAACAGGCGTGCGGCGCTCAGGATGTACTTAAGTCAGCCAGCTCGCTTTCCCTTCCGCAACAAACCACTCCTCTGCTCAATACATTAACATCATGTCTCACCCCTACTATAATTTCCCTCAGGCTGCTTATCCTCACCCCTACCCGCAAACCGTGAACGCAGCCTCCTATTCGTTGCCTGCTCCCCATGCCCCAGTCACACCGCACCACCAAGCATGTCCGTCCCCAGTCTGCTTTTGAGTGCTTGGAGCTAACCTCTCTTTAGTGGATCCCTTCGATGAAATGATCAGCAATATGTATAGGGACAGCACCACCAGGCTCTGGAATGCGGTATCGCATGCCTCGTTCCTGAATACGGACCACAAACAAGAGTGCGAGCACATCATAGGACGGCTCCGTATCTATAGAGTGAGGGTTCCAAACATACTCGATGTGTGTCACCAGCTGACGTCTGATCAGCATCTTTTCATGCATGTTTACGTGCATCTGCACTTTTGTTGCAAGGGCCGGTGCGTCTTCTTACATCCCATTTAGGCACTCTACTTATTTGTAATGCAGAGATCTGCAGCTTTTGGTGCACAAGGCGAATGTTTGGAAAGCGGAGGGCAGTGTGCAGCAGCTCATCCACTACTCCTCGATAAGAAGTGAACTGGTTGCTTTGGGGCGAAAAGTAAGATAATTGTCACCTACCCCGTGACGTTCACTTACATTTTCTCCAGTATCAATACCCATGTAGTCATCAAACTCAATTTAACTACGCCATAAGTGACGATGACAACGACCTTTTGTGTCACCTCGTGTACTGTCGCAAAAAGGAGGAGCTGTACGACAGAGCCGGCCCTGGGTCAGGTGCAGGAGAATATGAGCAAGTCATTGAGTTAATTTGGAATGTGAGTAATATTTTGGAACGTCACCCCTGATCATTGATCCTGTCTTCAGTTCCTTCAGAAACGCCAGCATGTCGACATTCTCCGTCGCCTGCGTGCCCAAATCTATCGCATGTCAAGGAAAACCGCATATGTCCCATATGAGATGCGGATTCAGCCTTCTGCTATCTCCAATGAGCAGGGTCTTGGCAATGGCGCTTACGGAATGATCACCAGGGCAGTGATTGGTGGTTCCCAGGTTGCTATCAAGAAAATCATGTGTAGAGACCATGCCGACAGGCGGCAATGCCTCAAGGTGATTCCATGGATCCTTCTTTCCATGGCAGACTGAGATTTGGACTCCTAGATGTTCGCTAGCGAGGCCATCATATGGAAGACCCTGGATCACAAGAATATTGTTCCGTTCATGGGGGTCGTCTCAGAAGATCGTCTTGACATTAGGCTGGTTTCACCATTTTTTAGAAATGGTAGTATCAACACATACATGAAGAGGCCCGGCTTCAAGTACTCCTCATCCCACGCCAAGACGTGGGCCAAGGGCCTCGCAGAAGCTCTAGATTACATCCACCACCATGTACCACCTATCATTCATGGGGATATTAAGGGGGTAAGATATATTTCGAGTGCACACCTCATCATCTCTGAGAGCTACTAGGATAATGTATTGATCGACGATAACGGCTGTGCACGCCTCGGCGACTTTGGCCAGTCTCATGCATCAGATTCGGGCAGATACCTCGACTCGACACGTGTCGGACTAGCAGCATACACCCCGGTGCATTGGATGGCACCGGAAATCATCAATGGGGGCGACCGCGCCGTAGTCACGACCAAGTCTGATATATACTCTTTTGCTTGTGTCTTGTACGAGGTGAGCTTGATGTGCTCTCAAATTGTGTCTATGCCTCACCCAATCACGACGAGCAGATCACGTCTGGCAAGATTCCATTTGAAAATTTTACATATGCACAGGTAGTGGGCTTTATTAGGAATGGCCAACGCCCGGAGAGGCCGAGAACGATCAGAGATAATGATCTGCTCTGGAAAGTGACCAAGCGGTGCTGGGAACATCGCCCTGAAGATCGACCCTCCGCGGGGAAAATTGTTTCCTCCTTCAGTTAGTGCTCTCTTATATATGTATACCTGTGCACATACTTGTAGATAGTCGACTCCCCGGACCATCATGAAATACGGACATTACATACAATATTTATCCAGAATTTTTACGATTTTTGCCCACCATACCGATCGCCATTCATACTCTTCTCAGACTGATTAGTACATTCAAAATGAGCGTTGCCGCGTGTAATAAGTGTATGGAGATAAGTCAATAGAGATATGAAAAAACCTTGCAACATGCCAGATGGCTCAGTAAGTAGTCATTGGTGAAGCTATATGAGCTCATGTCAATTCACTTCTTCCTCACTGTCACGCTCGTTTGTGACGCACACGCATGCACGCAGCCACTATTGGCGCATCGCCCTCTCGACTACTGCAAGCACTTGTTCCGCCGAGAGCGTACCTTTGCACAACAATAGTAGTTATCATTCAGAGGGTGCTTCGACGACAGTGAACGTGTCCCTAAAATGTTTTGGCCCGTGCAAAGTGTGAGTCGACTACACGGCGAGTTCAAAATAGGAGTCAAAATAACCTTTTGGACGCGTCAACGTCACAAGTCACGTTCCTGCTTGTCACGTGTGTATAGTCTCGTAGTACTCACTGTCATACGCGCACCATACCACAATTGTCTCATTCATAACGATGGGTATCAAAGGACTGACCGCCCTCCTCTCCGAACATGCACCTAAAGCCATCGTGGAACACGATATCAAGACCCTCTTTGGTCGCAAGGTCGCCATCGACGCGTCCATGTCTATCTACCAGTTCCTCATCGCTGTGCGGCAAAGAGATGGCGAGATGCTCACCAACGACGCGGGAGAGACGACCAGTCATCTCATGGGGTTCTTCTACAGAACAATTCGCATCGTGGAGAACGGAATCAAGCCAGCCTATGTATTTGACGGGCGACCGCCAGAGTTGAAGTCGGGCGTGGTGAGTGGGCTTGCAGGGCAGAGTAGCATCTGTCGTTGACGTTGTGCGACGTATAGCTTGCGAAACGTTTCGAGAGGAGAGAGGAAGCAAAAGCTGAGGGCGAAGAGGCAAAGGAAACGGGCACCGCTGAAGAGGTAGACAAATTCGCGAGACGGACGGTTCGAGTCACCCGAGAGCACAACGAAGAGTGTCAAAAGTTACTCAGGCTCATGGGCATCCCTGTTGTTGTCGTTCGTCCTTCCTGTATTCTCTCTCCACGCTTAGATGAATCATTATACTAGGCTCCCTCGGAAGCAGAAGCTCAGTGTGCTGAGCTTGCAAGGGGAGGAAAGGTGCGATTGGCATAGGCGCAGTAAGATAACTGATTATTGAGCCGTTGTTGGCAGGTGTACGCAGCTGGCTCGGAAGATATGGATACTCTTACATTCTCTGCTCCAATCTTGCTCCGCCATCTCACGTTCTCCGAAGCCAAGAAAGCCCCCATATCAGAAATACACCTCAAGAAGGCCCTTGAAGGACTCGAAATGAATATGTCACACGTAAGTAGTCCTGGGACGTATTCTGGTGGTGCTGACCACGCAAGATTAGTTTATTGACCTATGTATACTACTTGGTTGCGACTACCTCGAGCCCATCAAGGGAGTCGGACCCAAGAGCGCATTAAAATTGATAAGAGAATTCGATGGATTGGAGGGCGTGATCGAGCATCTACGAGAGAAGCAAGTCGGTCGCAGCGTCCGGATTACCAGTGTTTGACCTTTTCATCCCTGCAGACAAGCCGAAAAGGAGGAAAAGGCGGGTGATAATGAGGAGGGTACTAAGAAAAAGAAAGGGGGTATCCAGGTACCGGAGGAATGGCTTTGGCGAGAAGCCAAGGAATTATTCGAGCAGCCAGACGTATTGCCTGCTTCGGAAGTCGAGGTAAATTTCCCTCTTTCGTACTCTGTAGCACACGCTTATGATGCGACTTGTAGCTCGAATGGAAGGACCCTGATGTGGATGGTTTGGTCAAGTTTTTGGTGGAAGAAAAAGGATTCAAGTCTGTAACCACTTCGTGTGATATTATTGGTTTTTGACCCATTTTTCTTTGCTGTAGTGAAGAACGGGTGCGAAAAGGTGCAGAGAAACTGCAGAAGTTTCTCAATGCAAAACAACAGGGGCGTCTGGATGGCTTTTTCACCGTCCAGCCAAAAGAGCCAAAAGAAGACAAGGGCAAAGGGGCAA
Organism: Leccinellum albellum; assembly: GCA_038090015.1. NCBI lineage: Eukaryota > Fungi > Basidiomycota > Agaricomycetes > Boletales > Boletaceae > Leccinellum > Leccinellum albellum. The sequence goes on from JBBPLX010000533.1 coordinate 12,334, forward strand.
AGGGAAAGGGAAAGGACGCTAAGGGGAAGAAGGACCCCAAAGAGAAAGGGGTAAAAGGCGGGGCAAAGCGGAAGGCGGAAGACAAGAGCGAAGAGTCGACCAACAAAAAGAGTAAATCAAAAAAGTAGTGCTGGGCGTGAGCTTAGCTGCCAGGCAGTGCTTATGTTCTTCATTTAGCGTATTCCCATTTGCACCTGTACTTTTAGTCAACCTCCACAATATTCAAGCTCCCTGACTGTTAGACTCGATGATTTTCTAATGTATTCGACACACAATTTGTACACAAGCCTAGAAAGAACACGCTTGCTCGGGCCGGCCCGAACCTCACCGCGGCTAGTGGGAGAAGTTCGGAAAGGCTCACCGAGAGCGGTTTGCTGTAGACGCTGGTAATGACCATCGAAACCCATGTCATCCGACCTAGCGTCCAAACGGTTGCCCTTCGCTCAGGACCTCCCACAACGGATGAGCTCAGGGTTCATTACCCCGCATGCTTCACATGGTCTCAGCTGAAAGCATTTATCAACTCGGGGTATGTATGGTCTCGACCTTCGTGGCTACCTGTCCTGAGGAGTTTTGAAGGGACCTCGGCCTGCTGAAACGTGATAAGAAGTTGCAGCACAGATATAACGAATGGGCCGCCGGGATCAGGAAGGAATATGGTTCACCCAGTATGTGCATCGTGGACTGCTCAATTCGATAGATTCTTATAACGAAGTGCAGCTAATTACCTTCTAAATCACCGACTCCAGTGGGGCAAACCCGACACCCTTTCTTTGCTCACATCGGCATTCGACGATCCATCTATCAGCGCCACAGAGAATGGACAGCCCCAATTCTATCCCTCTCCCGAATATTTCAAGGCCGACATACCATTCGACTCGAACCTGATCTGTATCATACTGAACGATTGGCCATATTCAGGTGCGACAGACATCGTGGACGTCTCCATTCCGAGTCATTGATGGTGCGTTGTTCAAGTTCCCGTCGAAATCGAACATTCTTTGGTCTGGAGTCGAGTGCCAGTCTTCCATCCTGCCCTGATTCCGCCCGCTATCGACGCTCGCATTCAGCAAGATGGTCTGTGTGGATTCACAGGCTCGACGGACACCGTTGATAACCTTCCTTCGCTCGAGTCTTGTCTCCCGGCACTAGCCGATTGGGGGATCACTGCGGACAAGCTCATTCGGTCACCACATGGCAGTGAGGAAGAAGAGGCAATGGTGAGGAACGCAGGGAAAGAAGTACACGGATTTGTGAAGCAAAGATGGAAAGAAAGTCAATGGGAAACTGCGTGGTTCGTCAACCCTCCGGTGCGTTTCATATATGACGTGTCTCGCTTCAGCACCCGCTCACGTTGATCCTACGATCCAGAGGTTACAGAGTATACCCGGTTTGGCGCATATCCATGTGTTTGCACGCAGGAAAACAAGGGAAGAAGAGGCTGCCTGGGGTTCTTAATTATTCAACACGCACGATCAATGCATGCGTAACTCCTGCGCTATAGACGTAGTTATAGAAAGCTGCGAAGGCAAAGACGAGCATCTTATTTCAACCTTGTGCGCCATCCACCATCTTCCCGGGCAGCCAGTGCTTGATATAGATCGGTTTATTGTGAGTTGCGACAGCGTACGCTTGGCACCTAGTTTGCTTTCAGCCGTCTCGTTATGGAGAAATGAGATCTCCTCCCCAACTTTTATAAGTTGAGTGACCATCTATTTTTATCGCCTTTGTCTTGAGGCCACGTTGCGAGCCGAGAACCTGTACAAACCGTCACTTGCACAGGTATTTCACTGTGACCAAATCAACTAGGTAAATCGCTAAGATAGCAGTGGATATGAACCTCCCCCAGATTGATCCGACAGCGTAGGGACGAAATATAAGAATACATACACGAAATCAAGATCATACATATATGCATGAAGGGACGTGCTAAAGAGCATGTGCTGATGAAAACAGGGACCAGTCGTCACGGACCTCCGTCCGACTCCACGCTAAGTACTGAGGGTTTCCCGGGGAATGCCCAAACAGCGCTTCCTAACGATTTAGCCGCTCCCTTCGTTTTTTGCTTTCTTCTATGATAGTGGCATAACCAGGATCATGAGAAGAGGAATGAGCCGGAGCAGGTGAATCGACGCGGGGATTTCTTGGTGATCTGGACTGATGCATCAAATTGAGTTAGTCGAACCAAGTTAATGGAATGACACGCTGACATTGCTTACATTTGTAACATTAGTACGCGTTACCAAGGGATTCCGATATTCCGTAGGCGGCCAACGGCCATGACGTTTCTTGTATAACCAACAACATAACAGAGAGGCGACCAGCAGGAGATGAACACCTCCCACCGTACCACCGACAATAGCACCGATATGTGACCCCGAAGATATTCCTCCGCTAGATGGAGAAGATCCTGATGAAGAGACGGAGGTTCCTGACGGTGATGTGGTAGAGGCTAAGCTATCGATTGATGCATTCGTACTGAACGAAGTGCCCATGAATAGAATTCAACCCAAGCCAACAATAGAGATAAGAAATAATCAAACAACATCACTACGTTGGTTACTGCGAGGACGGGTTGAACCATCATAATATGAGGCCCGAAATCTAAGTCGTCGTTGGCATAAACAGGTACGTTATACTGATAGTCTGATAGTCGGTGGTGTTGTCCGGGTTGTGCACGTACGAGCTTGCATTGACATTGTCCAGTTCGAAATATATATCTGTCAACTTGAGGAGACCCGGGAGAGTGTTTGCTATTATGAAGAATATGTATAGCGCATTTCCTGACATACTGAATGAGCATCAGAACAGGAAATATCTCAGGCTGGGTGCATACCTGTGAGTGAGATCTCAATTGCTGGCACAAAACCGTTAATTGGATAATGGACAATGTCATGCCATGTTCCGTTATAACTTATAAGCTAGAACACGATCTGGATGAGCGGAACAGGTTGTACAGTTATTCCCAATATTCCAAATTGAATTATTGGGCAAGTAATTTGGCACTACAGGACCAGTTAAAACAGCATCGTCGACGGTCACATTTTGCATTGGTAGGAAGGCGAGAGCTGATCTGGCAAAAAGAATGAAGTACACCTCACTCAGCCTGGGAAGGAGTCTGAACGAAATCATGAGAGAGGAAGGAAGAAGGTAAGAGTGAGAGGTTCCACGAAGATCTCAGAAACCTTTGCAGCTGGATTAGCGGGCCAGAGTCAGTCGATGCGTGTGGGGGGACAAGGGATAGAGGAGAGCATCATTCAAATCCGTTGGAAGCGCCCCATTTTCTTTTCACACAGCAAGTACAGTGCAACTCAAAACCGTTACAGGCTTATGCGCTAGCGCTGAAGCGCTGACTGTTGGACTTGTTGTATTGGACCGTCACTTGCGCCAGCAACTTTTCATTGGTGTATTTTTAATTACAACACATATACATAGATCGTATACACTACAAATGTATTACTATGTATGTTGGCAACTTATATAAAGAATTTAGAGAGCATTCAGAACGCCCCGCATCATGGTGCGAGCGTTGCAAAGTTTTCGCTTCTTACTTATCGGGACAGCTCCACTTACATCACTTACGCCGGCCTAAAAAGGTAAATATATATAGTCGCTGAGTTACGAAGATTATCTAACTCTGTTCTAGGGTGACCGGCCTCTAAGGTCCCACACACCGGAGGTCATCTGGGAAATGGCCTCTCCAAACATCCGAACGGCCGGCCGTGTGTCCAAGCATACCGTCACACGCAATCACATGACCCAAACAATGTTCAGGCGGAGCTCAGATTCGCCGCAACCAAGCCGAGTGCCGAAGGTCGCTCCTCCCGCCCTCGCCGCCCACTTCCCATAGCCCTGAATCGGAAAGGCCATTTTCGAGACTTTGGGCCAGTCACCAATTGCGCAACACTCACATCCAACTCTCCTTTGAACAGACGCACCGCAACATATCTGAGGCGCTAGATGATCGATGACGTTAACCCTACTAACCCCTCGAACGACACATACACGCACTCAAACAAAGAACAACAAAAACATACTGAGTACAGACATCACCTAAACCTGGAGCCCTAGAGGGCCCAGGAATATCCTACGGGTCCCCAATCGATTTCATACCTCCGACGGGGCACCACCTATCACAACCTCGTCCCGGAGTTGGTCATCGTGGGGAATTTGAGGCATAGACTTAATTGGCGTGTGCATACCATCCTCGACTTTGTTCTCCGTCAATGTCGTCACACGTAGTATTTGCATCCTATTTCTTCGGTCCGGGTGGACGCTATTTCCCGAAGATGGATGTTGTCAGAGCGGAAACTCGTCCGACAACTGACCACCGGCCCTATGCAACCCGATACGAACGATGACCAAATAGAAAGTGAGAGAGACAATGGGTGAGCCCTGTGACGAAACAAAACAAAATATTCAGCGACGCTATTTAATACCAAGCAAACGAGGCGCAATAGGCTGACAATGTCAAGAGTCAATATGTGACCATTCGATTCCGTCACGAAGCAAATTAAGCTGGCAAGAAGGGTGAGGGAGTATATCACGCCGGAATCGAGGATGATGCGTATAATAGGTAGCAGGGGAGAGTCTTGGTGGACACGAAAGCTCCTGGACTGGCGATCGATCCACCAGATCCGGAAAGCCAGGAGAGCTAGTAGACGGGATAGAAGTCACTCAAAGGGCCCGAAATCTGTCAAATCGGAATGGCCTACCAGTAATCAAAAGATTGGTGGACAATTCCATTGCCCAAAACGCAGTGATCCATCTTGCAAGAGACCCATCAAACACGCCTTGGGTTGCTACCGATGCAGCGTCACCGTGCGCACTCGCAAATCCCGCGACTGCAAAATGTCAATGATTTCAATCGCCTCAAAATGCGCCCACACTGACCGAATGTTGCACACCAAAGCAGTAGAGGGAGGATTGTGATCAGTTTAGATTGCCATACCACATAACAGCGATAAATCTATGATGATATCAGCACTGAGCGGTTATCCCAGAAAAACAATATTTACAACCACCATATCCCCAACAAGGGATTGTGCAATATACACATAATTCTTCCACACGAACGTCCATTGCGCCGGGTTTGCGAAGAAGGCATTGGGACCGCCTGGGTAGGAGTTTCCGTTCAATATCAAACCCTCCATGACCCTCACGATATGGATCACAAGATGCTGTATACGTCCAAGGGATCTGTCTAACTGGTTGTCCAAGAGAATAGAAATGCGCACCACGGTGCTCAAGACCAGCAATATACATGCAACTATTAGCATTTTACGGTTCACTCGCTGAGTAGACTTTCGAAACAATAGCACCCAAATTGTTCCTGCGAACAACAATAACGAGAAACCTTGCCGTCACACTCAGCATAGATTTGCTTATGAATCATCGATAACAAATCCTACCGTATAAAACAGCTTCCAGTATAGTGCCCAGGAGCTCTGCCTTGTTGAGTGGAATATTTTGGGCAAGCATTTTCGGATTTCCAGAGCGCACGTATGAGATCGCTTCTGAATCAAGGAAGAGAGATGAGCCACGGCCGAGGGAAAGCAAGGTGAGTAGATAAAGGAGGATGAGGGGGCGATGCTCTACTCATTGTAGTAGAGCACCCGCCATGCTTATCTATTACAAGCTAAGAAGCCACAATGGTTGATTGCCGCAGCAACTGCCTTGTGATCGTTAATCATCAGTGCCGGTTTCAAAATCTCCTGTACTGAATAGTACCGAAGTTTATACTTATGCCTGCTAGGTGGACTCTGCTATACCAGCAGACAAATGAGCGGAAACGAGGAAGGGCCTTGTGACTTGAGACAGAAAGTAATGCTGTGACAACTTTGCCTAGGATCTAGTAGGTCCATCAATCATTTAGCGAGGGTACATTGGGGCCTCGTCCCGGGATGTGCCGCGATATGACCACATGTTTCACGTCATATCGCTTCCGGAGAAGCGGAGAGAAGCGCAGCCAACTTGATGAACATTATCAATGATCGAGCCGCACTGCACGTGAAACCCCACTGCAGGACAATGAAACATAGGATTGTAGTGCATCGTCCTGTGAACATCCATGAGTCGACACAAAAAAACGCGCGCCCGGGGAAAACCAGAAAAGATTCATTCGCTGATTGTCAGTCGGCCCATCAACTAACCACTGGGTACAAGTAACTAGTACATACGACGCGGATCCCTCTCTTCTCATCGATTCACTATCACCCAGCGTCCGTAAATCTCGATCGCTACAGTGACGCGTGATGTCCAGCCAGAAGTGACGAGAGAGGCTGGTCTCTTATAACTTTTGGCTGGGCGTGAGGGGAAGCGTATGGCGAGCGTGGATGGGGTTCTCGAATAGGCGAAAGCCCGGTGAGCTTTCTGGCCCGCTGTGTTGCTGGAGTCGAGCGAGCTACTTGAGCTGGGTGGGCACCGAGCAGGCCAGTGAGCAAGAGAGCTGAGCGAGCACAACGGAGGAAAGACCGCTGGGCCTGAGAGAGGGAGTGGGGGCGGGGGCGAAAAAACGAAAGCGACCTAAAAGAGTGAGCAGGTTCCCACGTAGTCTCGAGCCGTTATGAGAAATTCGGGACCGGCGCGGAAGAACCCGATACTCGTAAGCGCCTGGAATCCTAGAAAGGCTCAAGACTAGTACTTACTGCCGGTTAAATTGCACCCTCGTTCGTGGGAATGTTCACTTGGGCATCGCTCGGCATAGATCGTGTACGTGGGATGTAGTCAATGTTCTAATGTTCAACTTTCACAATACACGTATCAGTGAGAGAAATTGGTCATTTGATTCCATTGTACAGCTTGGAAAAAGGAGATCTTATGTGAAGGCTTGAAGGCTGATTGACAACTATCCACCGTGGACTTGTCTGACGTGTCCGGCGGCGGGGACGGCATGGTGACGACTACGCCACAGTCATCAAGTTCAACCGTTTTCGATAAAGCCCGGCTTCCTATACAGTCGCCGTGTAACTTGTGCCGGCATGGAGATGCAATCCACTAGCCTAGTATGTGCCCATGCCTCAGCATCTCACGGCGACAGGTTGGCCCAGTGATTCGTGTATGCCGGGCTCACACGTCTGACGCGTCTTCCAGGTTCCAAGAGTGACATCAATACTGATGACTCACAAGGTCCAGCCTGAGATCAGTTGGTCTAGCAGTATAAAGACGCTCCAGGTGGAGGCTCAACGTTCAACGTCCAACATTCAAATCCTTTACACACCTAGCGCCATCGCTCGTCCTCATATCTGACAAGTCACTACAAGATGTCGTTGTTAACTCCCGTCCCCAAGCCCGCTTCCCGTCTCGCACGATATCGCGTGCTCTCTCCTAACGCATCCATTCGCGTCTCTCCGCTCCAGCTCGGTGCCATGAGCATCGGGGACAAATGGGGGTCATTTATGGGGAGCATGGACAAGGAGGCTTCGTTCAAGTTGCTGGATGCCTTCTTCGAAGCAGGCGGAAACTTCATCGATACCTCTAATAACTAGTGAGTGGCTCGTGGGGATCGGGTTCATTAGAGCGTCTTGCTCACCGTTCCATTACAGCCAGGATCAAACTTCGGAACAATTCATTGGTGAATGGGCAGAACAGCGTGGTATCAGGGATCAGCTCGTCCTCGCTACCAAGGTCGGTGATCCCATTGTTTGGGTTCACACTGTACTCATCTAGTCGCAAAGTACACGACAAACTATATGCGTGGGGAGGAAGGGGTCAAGCAGAAGGTTTTCTTCACAGGAAACAGTTTCAAATCGATGCACATGAGCGTTGAAGCAAGCTTAAAGAAATTGAGGACGACTTATATCGACATTCTGTATCTTCATTGGTGGGATTGGGAGA
>JBBPLX010000534.1:0-20142 GCA_038090015.1 Leccinellum albellum
TTATCGAGATGGTCTGGCTCTCACTGACAATATAATCCCCCGACATCATTCGGGCTGACATAATAACTACCTGTCGTACCCGGCGGGGGCTGTCGGGGAATATCTTAAATTTGCAGTTTTTGTGATGGGTGTGCAGGCTGTGCACGTCGGGAAAGTGAGAAATAATGCTCCCGAAAAGTGTTAGTACATTCAAGTAGCCGGACCGGTAACCTAACTTTGCGTTCAGCCTCGTCCAACTTGAATCTAGACCAGGAAACGTAAGAAACGCGCACTGACTTGCAACCAGGCGCTGAAATAGAGGCCGATTCAGGTACCCTGAGATCAAGTTATTGCAATGCAGAGTCATCCGGATTAGGTCTCCTTTGGCGTTGGCACCTCCACACGGACATGCAAGGTTTGCCGGATATTTTGATGCATTCTCTGTTATACACTAACATACAGGATTTCCGCCACTCTCGATCAGCACCACTTCCTTGGGTCCCAGTTTCAGCTCACCCTTTTACCACTGCGTTTCTCTACAGAGCGTTGTGTTTGCTTGGATTCCTATAATCCACGGTCTCGGAGGGCCCGGACCCACCTGTACCTCCTCACAAGTTTCCAGGCCTGAGGCCATTGTTCTCTCGAACAGCACATGCCCCTCGTGAGCAGTTTACCACACCAGCCGCCGACACCCATATCTGGCTTAGTCCAACGGACCAAGGCTGTATCGAGGAGTCGTGCTGCTGCGATTCATGCAGAACATCTTCCGGAACCCGGACACTGTCTTCACACACTAGGCCAAACATATCTCCAGCTATACGTAACGATTGATGCATAAACTAAGCTTGATTTTCAGGTGTATTCTCGCTCGGACGAAGAGGACCCCACCTAGTGCACCATCTGTGCCTCGTACTTGGTATGTTCGGTTTTGCCTGTTCAGATCTATGTCATTTTACGATTTTGGACGCCATCATCATCATCAGCGCTGACTGACGGGCTTCGTCAGCTGGGTGAGAGATGCAAATTCAAGCCATCATGTCAGGTGGCGTTGGGTTTTCCATGTAAGCCAACCCATATACTGCTAGCACTTCATAGCGAATGATATATAAACCCTCACGAGCCCAGTGAGAAGGTCCAGCACCCTTCCTGGCATTCAGCATGATTCCCACTATCCTCCCTTTATTTATGACGGCGAGCTTGGTAGGCAGTGGTATTGGGTCAATCGACATTGGCAATACGAAGAGGATATCTAGCCTTTTGTTGAATGACACATGCGGGGAAATTGCCACGTCTATCTCGGCAGCATCAGAGGTCTTCAATATCGGTGCGTTATTAATTGTTTTGTCCTTTTATTTGAGCTTACTGCAAGTAATAGGATCGACGAACTACCAAGAGGATATCAGCCACTGGGCATCATCAAGTACTCAGAACGCCGCATGCTCGTTTGAACCTGGTGTACTCGAAGACATAGGAGTTGCAGTGAGTATTATTGAATTCGTTTTCATTCAGAATATTCATCAAGGACGATGGGTTTAGCTGCAAATAATCGGCCGAACACAAACGCCTTTTGCGGCTGGTACCATTTGACTCTCTTCAATTTGAAGATGTTTGACATATCCCTATAGATCAAGGGTGGTGGTCACACTGCTAATCCGACGTTCTCTTCAACTGAAGGAGTACAGATATCGATGTCCAGGTTTGACGAGGTTGTTTACGATCCTACGGCACAAACGGCCACTATAGGAGCAGGTTTGATCTGGGATACCGTTTACGCAGCTCTTGAGCCATATGGAGTGAACGTTGTTGGCGGACGGGTACCCGGTGTGGGCGTCGCAGGATTTACACTTGGTGGAGGTATGTTTGTGTGCTTGGACGAGCAAAAGGTGGTTTTGATATCGCACACAGGATACTCTTGGCTTACGAACCAGTATGGTTTGACCATCGACACCGTGCAATCTTATGAATTAGTCATGCCTAATGGGACGGCCCTTAATGTCACTGAGACGTCAAGTCCTGATCTGTTCTTTGCACTGAAAGTGTGTTTTTTTTTTCTAATCCAGCATGTCGTGAGCTCATAGTCTAATTGTAGGGCGGCCTGAATAATTTTGTGCGTTAAAAATATTCTGCAAACGGATTCTGCTGATCATTGATTCAGGGTATCGTGAGTAGGTTTACATTGAAGACCTTCCCGCAGGCGCAAGTTTGGGTGCGTATGTATCCCTCCCTCATGCTCGCCAGAATATAACTCAGACGGAAAGGGTGGCCTCATCACTTACTATGGGGCAAGCATGCTAGACCAGGTGAATCTGGCGACGGCCAATTTTGCAGCAAATAACACGGATCCAAAGGCTGTGATACTCACCACATACAACTACGTTCTAGGACAGGTAAGTCCTTCGTGCAGCATGTTGTTAGGAGCCCAATTCAATAGACCCTCTTGCATCTATGCAGTTGGGCATCTTCCAGATTCTTTTCTATGATGCACCAACACCGCCTGCCGGAATCTTTGACGAATTTATGGCGATCTCGTCGATCACTCAGGATGTTGTAACACGCTCCTTTTCTTCCTTTGTACAATCTGTACCCGGAAATGCGACTTATGGCACACGGTAAGGGCATAGTATCTCACTCAAACTGTGAGAGGTTCTTGACTGCATTAAGATAGAGGAATCTTCAATTCGATTTCTGTCACGAATTATTCGCTCCCCTTGCTTCAGTCGATCGCCAACGAGACCGCTGTAAGCGGAATATCTAATTTTGGATATGAGTCACTGACTATTACACTCCAGTTTTGGGGCCAAAACCTTCCGGAATATTCGGTGTTTTTTGTTTCTTATGACGTGGAACCTTTTCTCCCTACGATCTACACCCATAATACGACTCCATCGGCATACCCGCCTGATCGCGCGCAGGGTCCCCTCCCACTAAACATCTACTATGCATGGCTGTTACCGGAATTTGACGGAGTGATTCAGGATGCGATACGGACAAGCGCGCGGACGCTGCAAGGAGTCGCTATCAATGACAATCAGAGCGATACTCTCGAGGCCGTCTATCCCAACTATGCCATCTACGACACGCCGCTGGTGGACTTGTATGGTGCAAACCTCCCTAGGTTGCGAGAGATCAACGTGGCGATAGACCCAGAGGATGTGATGGGTCTCGCTGGCGGTTTCAAACTATGATATTCTATATGTATATTTGTTCGTACGTGTTCGACGATGATGATTATGGTAATGCAAGGCATCTGCGTCTGCTTGTCAGTTAGTCTAACTTCCGGCTTCTTGTTGGCTGACATCGTTGTAATTTGCTCTTTGATACCATGCTGGATGGAAAGCCTTGTCTGTCCCCGGACCAAGTACGATCAACAACTTGATAAGCCATAATTTTGTAAACCAAAATTTGAGCGCGCGTAGTCCAAACCGATCTATCGATTTGAACTTTGCGAGGTTGCAAACGCGCATCGGGATCGCAATCAGAATATGATGCAATCAACGCAAGCATTATGATAGTTCTCATCCTCGTATCAAGTGAAATTGCTCTCGAGTCGACGACTCAGACCGATACTTGTACGCTATGTCTGTGCTACTGTGTGTACAAGAAGCCGAGCTAGCTTTGGATTTCACGCCAAGAACGCTTCCTAGACACTACATTCCGAGACCTTTATAGCTCGATCGATTCTTTGGCTTTGAATTTCCTGTTCGACCGATCCGCAGAACGGAAACAAAACTGGTTTCCGTACAAGTTGAATTCGATGAAAGGTTTATCTAGGACCGTGGATGATGACTTTTGCGAGTGTTCTTCATCCAACTCTCTTTCTTGCGATTGGAGCGACATCTGCATGGGATCACATTCTGCAACAGACGCAGAGAGTGTGGAGTAGAGCGGTACGGCGAGGGCAAAGACCGAATTTCGTTTCGGGACGACTGCAAGAAAGGATAGAAAGGACGAAACAATGAAATTCGTCGTTAGAAAAGATCGGGGGAATAAACGAGGGGATAGAAGTCTGTACGTTTCAATTGGTTCTTCCGCGTAATCATCTTGAACGCGTTCTCCGTCTCGTGGATAATTATTCCAGAGATGCCAACGAGACACGGGTTCCGGCTCTGGCGGACTGTTTTAGGGGTTTAAACATATCGGCAGGTGAACGGAAGATTGGATGCAGAACCCGTTCGCATTCACCTGTGAGCAACGACCCGTTGAGATCGGCCTTTACCAACTTCGCATGCATGGACGAGGCGCTCGGCATCTTGCCCTGATGATGCGACGACGACGAAGTAGAAGTAGATGCATCAGCATCAGGAGGACCGAGTCCCAACAACTCCGACATGTACCCCATCCAAAGACGATGCAACGGTATGAAAAGCTCGAATCTAACATCCGATCACAGAATGATGCAGTGATGTAGCGGCAAACGCTCGCGTTAGCAACCAATAAAGTGAGAGGATAGACACCGCGCACCTGGTTGCACCTTTCTCCAACTTCCACAGTCCCTTTGACTCTGCCACTTTCCTGCCCAATGGTCTGAGCTTCTTCTGCTCTTTTTCGGCCTGTTTGCGGGCCTGCTTCGCCATTCTCTCTTTCTTGGCTCTGCTCTCCTTCACCGGGTTTTCGAGGAGCACATGCCGACCCTTGACACGACTCTCGTATGTCCCAGCGGGGTCAGAGGAAAGCGTTAGCGTCTGCTGGACATATGTGGGTGTGAATGGCGCGTCCGTGGTTAATTTCAGACGCTGGTTCTGTCGAACGTTGAGCTTCCTGGACTATCAATAAGAGCTCAATACAGACAGTGCCATTAGTGATTGACTTGTAGGGGTCCACAGTGTTTTTTTGGTTAGTCATGAAGGAAGCATGACATTGACAGTGAATTACGGGTGTCACTCCATCTCATGCCAACTCACGTGACTGGACGTTGTTCATCAAAAGCTTTAGAAACAAACAAGACGTCGTAAAATCTATCGAACCGACAGTGTATCACATTTACAGAGGCAATAAATAATGAACGTTTGAACTGCCGTTCATGTGGACGTACAAGCGGAAGAAAAAACTGCTACATAGCCAAAATATATGAGATCTTCCGAGGCTATTAGTTGCTTCTATAGAGTTGAGTTTTGATCCAATCCTGTAGCGCTGTCAGCACGATCTGATTAGCCCGAACGCTTCAGAGCCGTACAATTATGCTTACCATAAATACCGCAAGAAATCGTACGTGGACACCAAACACCGGTTAAACCTTGGTGCGGCTGACAGCTATCGATCAGCGAAGAGATCAGGGAGATCCTTCATATCCAAGGTGATCACACCAGCTTCCTCCAGCTCCTCTTCAATATCAGCTTCGATCTCATGAGCCGGGGTGATGCCTCCGCCGTTCCAAATCTCCCTGCAATCGAGGGTGGCATGAGCGCCCTTTATCAGAATCACCACATTCCCTCTACCGAGCGCAGCGCTACACGTCGCACGGACGCAATAGTCGCTCTGCATGCCGACGACGATAACCTCGGCGCTCGTCGGTACGAGTTCCCCAAGGCGTGTGCCTGCGAACGCATTGTTCTTCTTCTTGTCGACGACAAACTCGTTGGGGAGCGGGGAGAAGACCAGCTGCCAACCGGGCGTGTTTGGCTGGTCTGGCTCGCTGGTCTCGCCGTTGTTGCGAATGTGGATGATGCGAGGTGGTATTTTCTCGGAGCGCGCCTTTTCAAGGACGCGCTCGATATTTTGACGGATGGTGTGTGCTGCAGGTACCCCACCGGCCGCGGGGTCTCTCAGCAGGTTGACTTGGACGTCTATGAGGAGCAATACACGGGCTGGGTCTTGGCTTGACATGAGGGAAAAGGAAGGAAAGGACGGTGATCTGAAAGCGGACCGTCATCGTGATGAGTATATAAATGACCCTCCCGCGTGCGCCGTGAACAAGTACTGGCGAGAAACGCAGGTAGTCCTAGTTTGGGCTTGTTTGTACACTAGGCCATCGCGTGACGTCACGCGCATGGACCTGGTACAGTCGACGGGACTGGCAAGTGTAAACGGAGCTAGCAATCTTGTGGAGCATCCGATAACAATCATCCAATTTTGGATATGTACTTGCTATGTGACGTATTCTTAGACGGAATCCAACCATGTGTCATGACGGCAGTGAATCCCTGGTTCAATTAGGTTTTCACTGCGGTCTCTATCAATAGGATGGCTGAGTGGGTTCTAACAAGCTGCGAGCCAAGTCATTCGGATATATATCATTGCGACAGATAGATTAGTTCCGAGCTGGAACTCCATTTGCTTCCTGCGCCATGAGTACACTGGCACTGGCAGTCGCTAGTTATTTATGGTACTTATTATAAACTCTGACACGTGTTGGGCGTACGATCGCTGCCAAGGCTTGATTCAAGGGATAGATCAAGCTTTCGTGCCGTCACATCCTTAGCACTGTACCATCACCATACCCGACACGTGTGTAGAGCATGTCATAGAACATAAAATGATGTCAATTTTCATTCTACCAGCTTCTCACCGTTCAATGTTGAGCTAATGCAATGTCATAAGAACGCTTCCTTTCTAATTTAGATTTACATTCATCAGATGATACAATGTGCCATTGTGAAAGTGCCTACGTCGTCTCCCCTCAAGCCGTGGCAAATACATCCGCAAATTCCTCGTTGGATACCATCTCGGTAACCACGTCCAGTCCCCCAACGAACTCACCGTTGACAATGAACTGTGGGTAAGTGGGCCAGTCGTTCAGTTTCTTCAGACCTATCACATGATCATTAAATGAGTGGATGTAATTACGGACAAAGAGGAGGACATCATATCACCTTGTCTAACCGCTTCGTCTCCGAGTATGTCAAAGTGTGTAAACGTCACGTTTTGCTCTTGCAAGAGGTTAACTGCCTTTCGCGAGAAGCCACAACGAGGGCTGTCCGGCTCCCCCTTCATGAACAGGACAACAGGACTTTGCTGCATAATACGGCGCATGCGCGCCTCAAGCTCTTCTTCTGACTCCCTGGCCTTCTCAACTGCGTGATCATCGGGTTGTGCAACCTTGCCGACTCGGAGATGTTTGTGGACCAACTCAGTCACACCCGCAGCATCCGCTCCACTGATCCGACCGAGAAGAGTGTGACCCTGAAATCCCGCATAAGAAACCCGGCTGACGTCAAGCAGCTGGGTGATTCAGGGCCTACCTGGAGAAGGATGATCAAGGGCACAGACTGAATATCAAATGAATCTGAAATTTCCTCCTGTTGTTCCGCCTCGACCTATTCCAGTCACGGAAAGAACAACCGGGGGGTTTATCAAATCAGTCGGCCGAAATTCAGAAGTGGTTCGGAATAACGCCCTTACTTGCAAGACCAACAGTTCGGGATGCTTTCTGGCAAGCTCAGTGACGAATTCATTCATCTGCTTGCATGGCTCTGCCCATGGAGCCCAGAAATTAATTAAAGAGACCCGCTTCAGATCGACAGACAAGATATCCTTGAATTGACCGGGAGAGGTGATGTCGTGAAAGTTGGGGCTGGACATGGCGTGAGGCGCTTAGGCTATGGTTCGGTCAAGTCTTGGATGAGATATAGAATGCCCTGAAATAAATGATGACAGTGGTCACTGGCTGGAGAAAGAACAGGATTTGGTGTGAAGTCGGATTCCGGTCAGACTCTCAAACGGCACCGAACACATATCTGATTATTTGATAGGCACTGCTGAGTCAGCGATTGTGTAATGTGCTCTCCCACGGGCCAGCTTTTGTCCACATCTGCCCATCTTTGAGCTTGAGTCCACCCGAACTTCAAAGCACCGGGTGTTTCCGGCATGTGGGAGGTGACAACTGTCAGTCCGGTTACCTCCTAGTAGTACAATTCGAGACTCGGTTTGGCATCCCTGGCTCCCGCAGGCGGCAGGCCGCGTGTGCCGCATCTCCTTATCGTATCGTTTTGGCCCTGGAAATTTATGCCGGCTCAGACCAGCCAATGCTTACACATTTTTATTACTATACTCTCACGTGAACCGCCCAACGCCGGGAAGAGGGGTACACTCCGGTGGTATGTGAGAATTCATCCAAGTCAGCTTTCCCGCTCTAGGTTCATATTGTCATTAGAGAGCTGAACTACCACGGCCGGCTAGCTCAGTTGGTTAGAGCGTCGTGCTAATAACGCGAAGGTCCTGGGTTCGACCCCCATGCTGGCCAAGTATTTTTTTCACCCTTTTTCACCCTCTTCATCTGAGGGGCTTTCTAGGGCAACCCGATGTAAATGTAGAGTTTTCTGTAATGGCGCCCCTTTTCGCGCAAAGAGTCTGGTCCAGGCACCTGAAGATTCGCCTGGCGAACCGGTCGTGCTGGCCGACTTGACTGTCAAATTAATTGATAGCCAGGACCTTGGCAACACTCAACCCTAATATTGTGGTTTTTATGCACAAAAGGTATTTATTTCGTAAACCGCGAGGTAGGTACACTCATGATCAGTTTGATGATTCTCCCATGCGAACAGGACTATTACATCCTATTTTTTTTAGCAACATGTCGCCCATAGAATATCAGTCAACAGCCACCATCAGCAATAAACTCTATAGAATTTCTTCAACGAAAATATCTTACACCACTCCGCCTTCTGATGTGAGAGCGAGTGTGGACCATTTCAAACGATGTGTATTTATATACTGAGCCGACTTCTATTCAGTACTTTCAAGAGTCAAGACAAACATGACCTAGCCTAACGAGAAACTATTCGTGACCGTTCCACACACCTCTCGCTCTAGACGGCCCCCACTTGAAAGGGATGGTAAACACTCCCCGGACCGAGCAGCATGCAGTCACCCGAGTCACGACAGTCGATCATATGCCAACAGCATCCCTGACGGGCCTGGGAAGGTTCCACCAACTCGAGCATCATTATCATGAAGGCCATCCCCCTTTAGTCAGGTCGTACAGGTGTTCTGAGTCCCGCCCGGACACCCTGCTCCATTTGACATTGCTACGTAAAAAAGTCGACTGTGACAAAATCCAGAGTCATATCGATTCGTGGGATGAAGTTGGCAGTCCGGGGCCTCAATGAGAGTCTCGGCGGCCTTAGAGACACCCTGTGAATGGCTAGCCATACTCACCTCAATGCGCGACCATCCTTATTTTTCTCCTACTCACAACACAACTAGGTCCGGGGCATCTTTATTCAGCCAGCGACCCTTCCATATCAGATAAGCTCTTAGAGTACCTGTCAAACTCTGAGAGACCCGGTCAGTAAGATCGATTTGATCGGAACGGCAAATGGTTAACCGAGTTATCCGCTGTGTCGTTGACACTCTCAGGCTGATGGGCCACATTCCATCCGTTTCCTCCCAAGGCCCGCACCCGTGCCGTACTGGGTGCTCCAGTGCTCTCAGCCATGATATTTAAACCTGATCGTGCTGCTAAGGCGACGGATCTTCGAGCCAACGGCTTGTACCAACGCACTCTAGGTGATGGTTAAGTTGAACCAGGTAGGACAGCATAGAGAGTATCAGGGGGAGTGCCAGTGGGCAGTGACCAGAAGAGTGGAACAAGATATAAGAACTGTTCTACACCGTGAAATATTCGAGAGCACAACAATGGAAGATCTTGGATGGTGTGGCTTTTCATCACGCACGGTTTGAAAAGAGGGTTATCGAATCCGCGAGCATGATGGTTAGGATCCCAGCACAAACGCTTAGCCGACGGCAATACGGTCAGTCTGCGTCGTCCAAACCACTTCTACTACTTGATTGCAGACACAGGCGAAGACTGTAAGACCTATATTTGCCACACTGACCACCGACAACTCCAATATCGGAAACGATGCCGTGCAAAATCCCCCATGCTAACTCCATTGCTGTTTCTGGTGGAAGACAATTTGAGTATGTTGGCTCCCGCATCTGCACCAATAGCTCAGCGCTTAGGCTCAAGGTTAGCTGTAAACGAGGACGAGATAAACACGCGGCACCACGAGTAGGTACAGAGATATACTGTCGAGACAATATCGGCGCAATGGGAGGTCACGACCCTGAAGTAGGACTATGGGTGCGTGGGAGGGTAAACCGAGCCGCCGTACCTGTTCGTTGTCAATCTCCTGGTCACTTTTCAGCGAGGATTAGGACAGCATTCGTAATTGGGCCCGGTTTCGAGCCTGTGATTCAAGGTCTCATGAAGGGACTTGGCCGCCACTTTGATCATCGACCTTCCAGGACCGTCTAGGTGAAATTCACTGACCACAAAGAACGCTCGTTTTAAGCTCATAAGGTCAAGCAATCTGTGATAAAGCTGTGGACAACAATAAGTCGAGGCATACAAACGCGATGCTGCACCTAGACGTAATCGCAGGCCCGTATGCTAGTACTTGTTTGTACTGTCGCTGCTGTCGATAAGGGTCGGGACAATCGACCGCGCTCGGAGAATACAATCCAATCACCTGCCTCGTCGATACCACCCTGTAACCGTCTGTCTGACACGCATAGGATAGGACTGTTCGCAAGGGATACTGGGGCGTGTACAATACATCAATCACTGGCAATTCGGGACGCCGCTGTTGGTGGCGTTTGTTAGGAAAGATGAAAAGAAGGGACAGGAAGTACTCATTAACGACGTCCAGGAAACAGTCGATGACTTGCCCCAAATCACAACGCATATGATAGCGACTTATTCGAGTTGCGAAGTACACTGATCTGTTTGAAACAGGCGAAACATGCACCCCTGGGAACGAAATGTGGTCAATACCTACGAAAAACGAGAGATGAAGAAATATCGAGATACTACTCAATGGAACCTGCCATAAGGTGCCGCATATTATGATATAAGTATATCTGATGAGTTAGATTTCCGAGTAATTCGGGCCATTCACTCATGCATAATTATTCCTTTGGGTGACAATAGTCACGTCTGGAAGGCATATAATTTCATTTCTTGCACGGTGTCCAGGGCGACGACAACGATGGGAATGACCTCGAGAAGTTCGAGTTGAGAGGAGAAGATTAGGTAACGCAGACCCTCGGCGTTTGAAACATTCCAAGCATGGTCAAATGGGACTGCGATGAACTCGGGTATCAATAACTCAATTCCACGATGAACCTAGCTTAGCCTGTTGCACGTGCACATATTACGCCCGCCAGCACGATCCCGAGTTGCATCCTGATTCCTTACCAAGCTTTGGAAGGCCCAATTGATGTATTCCACGGTGAAGGCTCCACACTTCCACGAGGTCGTACTAGTCAAGCCGTATATGGCGTGACATATTGATACAGTCTGCTATGACTACAAGCTTGAAGCCACTGTCAAATGCCCCGATCCACGACGACCTATCGGTCCAGGTAGGTCCTAGGTGCTATCAAGGTTCACTTGCGAACAACAAGCATTGCATTTCCGATATTTTGGCTCTAGGCTAGCGATATCGTTATCATCCTGCGTATACTCAATCTGTGACTATCTTAATGGACTACGTGGACCCGTACACACCAAAGTTCTACTCAATTCCCCTACACTCATTCCCAAAACAACGTTTGATGACCGATCAAGAGCGCGACGACTACCGTTTGACTCGCCTGGTTAAACGCACTCCTTCCTCCCTGCTAATAAACGAATGGCACCAGTTTGTATTTCACCCGCCCCGCCCAAACCTCCCATTCCCTCCCAAACCGCTCCGCCAAGAAACGATCCTCCTCCGTCACACGACGAAACAGTGTCATGAGCGACACTGCCATGAGAAAACACCATCCTCCGACTGCCACCTTGACCCACGGTACACTCCACGCCCGTGACGCGGTCAACCACGAACCAGGGGTCGCGTACATAAGACACGACCCGCCGATGCACATCATCAGGCTGACATAGCCCGGATGTCGCACGACCGAGTACGGCCCACTCGTTATGAGTTTGTGGTCCTTGCGAAGGACCTGTTGCACAGTGAAGAACGGGCCGAGCGTACGGTAGCACTGCAAGCGGATGGTACCGCCTGCGATAACGAGGAGCGCGCCGGTGACGAACAGGGTGGTCAGCTGGCCCGTTTCAGCGGGCCCAAGCGCATTCAGGACTGCCGAAGAAAGGGTGACTCGGGTATCGGAGTCGGAGTCAGGTGGTGTGGCCCATAGCGAACTAACGATGACCGCCGATTCTGCGACGGCGGCCATCCATAGTATGGTCTGAGTAAGATCGAGTGCGGTGAGTGCTACATCGGTCGCTCGTGAAGGTAGAAAGGACCTTTAGATATATGGTAGTGGGAATGGCGGCGTGCTTCCACATCCGCTCGCGATATGATGTCCCCATCACTTTGTCCTCCGCGGTAGGAGATGTCGGGGCCTGGAGGGCCATGTTGTAGGACACTGCTGACAGGATCAGCAACGGCAGCTTAAACAGCGACATAGAACGATGGGTGTACTGCTGGGACGGGAGCGGGGGTAGCACGTCCTGTTCGCTCGAACTATGTCATCCTTATAAGGTTCCGAACCTATCCATATATTTGGTTAGACACCTGTCGAGACTCAGGCTGTATACACCTTGATCGAGAACATGTCGTGAGTTTTGAGACGCTTCCGTGACCCTAACGTTCGGGAATTGCCACCACATTACACTGACACAGAACGTTTGCCGAATATGTGGTGATTGAGATCAAACCTTTCTGAGACAACGCACACAGTATTCAGTCGACGTCCTATTCAATCCTCAACTTGGCCTCATATTCGGAACGGCTAACAGTGAGACATGATTCAGGCTCTATAATAATTTGTGGTTACATTGGGGTATCTCACCGGACTCAGCATCTAGACAATTTCGTAAACCGGACCGCAAGCAAACAATCTGTGACTTATGTGCTGTGTCATGTACGCACTAACAAACAGAATGATTAGAAATGTGCTTCTGTGTCAGTAGTTGTGGGTCCATGTTAACTATACGAGAGAATGACATAAAAAGCATCTGACACCAACCGGAGACAAAATTTACAAATAGGGCTACAGCAAATAAAAGGAAAGACCAAAGAGTTATGGATACGTAGTGAGTGTAGTGGTTTCGACGACAATTTAAAAAATATACACAGGTCCTGGCTGGCAGGCCTGCCATTACATCGATGCGGCCTCCATGTCGGCAGCCCAAACTCCGCCAATTCTGCCGCAGAACCTAGCGATATGCAAGTGGAGAAGTTGCACGCCGCGCGACCTCTTCGATCCCTGATGAAGCGCAATGGGACCTGGGGGTCTGCTGGTTTTATCGGTAGATGTTATGCCTTGTTTCTCTACCTTCTGTTATCAAGAAATGATGGGTCAGTGGGCGCATTCGAACAGACGTTACCCCGACGACTGCGGGACGTTCAATTGCAGAAGACTCACACTAATGAAAGAAGCGTACGCCGCGGCAATTTGCTGTCCGAGCTCGAATCGCGTCAGTGGCCCACCGTTGCGCCCGATGACGGTGATCGTATATTGTTCAGGTTTATATCCGACCCACTACAGAACCCATCGATCAGCGATCACCATTCAATGGACAACGCACTTACAATGATTGAGAACTTGAGCTTCCTGCCCTGGAGTTGAGTGAGGACGGGATCGTTCGCGCCATCCAAGACATTCGCGTTTCCGACGAGAATATCCCGCAGAGGCATCGCTATCCAACTCTGTCAGTATTTGCAGTATCCACTTCCAGAACAAGAAGATAAATAAACCAAATGAAAACGTACCCGTTGAAGGATGCAGGGCGGTCCGATGCCTGAACTCCACAATAACCTGACCCGTTCCGTCCAAGATGTCCCCACTCGCTGCGGGCATCCGAGCGACCCGCGCTGCAACTTCGTTGGGCCGTTCAAATTCTGTACCGACCGACTCCGAAGGCGAACCACCGGCCGGCGGGGCCACATTCTCTGGGCGTTGGGCGTAGACTTGCATGTGCTGCTGGTCGCTGTAGTAGAGGTTCAACAGTTGGCCAGGATTGGGCATAGTAGGCGGGGGCACAGGGCCGTGCTGGTTGTACCCCGTCGGGACTCGCACGCCCGATGGAAGAGGTATGTGGAGGTCGGAAGGTTGGACGGTGGTGGGTGGGATCCAATAACCAAGGTTATCAACCGGCATGGTTAAAGAGGATGGTATGAAACGATGAAGACAGGAAAACGACGCTAGAGGGTTAAGATTGTTGAAGGTTCATGCCGGGCATCTTGACTTCTTATACGATAAAATGTCCGTCAAAGCGCGGTCTATGGTCGCAAGTCTATAGTGGAGGTGGTCAACAAGAATGTCAAAGCTCGATGTTGAATGTGCGGAAGAACGCGGGAGGTCTATTGTGGACCACAAATGGGCCTACAATGTGGTGGTCCTCGAATCATTGTGGCGGTGGTAGCCGTGGCCCGAGCACGAGATCAGGAAAAGTGGACCATGTCAAGGCCAACGTCAAAGCGTAGTCTAACTCTCAAGCCGACTACGCTTCCACAACCTGTATTTGGTCAGGGGTGGATAGGTTCTGCAAGCTAAGGACAGCGACTACACACATCTTGTTGCGAGTCAATGGACCAATCATAACAATTTTAAAATCCCAGGTTAGTGTAAGAACATGAATTATCCAATGCAAATACCAATGTCCTCGTGGATGCATGATAGAACGAAAACAAGACTAGTAAACAGTGATGGCGACTCACGGGTCTCTCAAGTCATCAAAACTGCTCTTATCTCAGCCATCCACTCCCCACGACTCGTGTTCCTCAGTGAGATGAGATGAAGCTGGTTAAATTGAATTCCTTGAGACGACAACCCTGCAGATGACGAAGAAATCGTGTAGGGTCCGGGTTGTGCGGGGAAAATAGACTGTGACGTTATTTGCTATACCAAAGGGAAACACGTGTGAGACCAGGTTAGTTTAGAGCGGCGTAAAAACGAGGGTATTACGCCCACATACATAGAAAAATTCGGCAAATGCAAGGGACACTTCGTAACCCAATTCAGCACGAGTTATTGGCTTACGGTCAGTGCCAAAAGCGGATATCGCCTTCGCGAACGGAGGATAATGTGGCCACTGTAGTTGATAGAATAAGATATTATATATCAAGCTGTACGGAGTACGCACGAGTATATTGAACCTCAGATGAGTAAGGCCGTATCCATCGAGCACACGCTGATGGGGATCCTCGAGACCAGATACATTCCCATGCAAGAGTTCGGACATTGGTATTCCTGAGTTAAGTGTATCAGTCGAGACATTCCAACAACACACCATGGCATACCTTGTACCTGGACACCCACGCCCCAATCAGAACATTGGAAATCGACAACGAGGCCAGTTCCCCTCATCTGGTTGTCCACGGCGAGCAGAGGTATCTGCAGGACGCCATCCAACTGGGGTTTAATCGGCAGAGCGTACGTGAGGACCGATGGATTTCGAGGGTGGCCACGAGGTGTTTCATTCTGTGATGAATGTAGCAGAGCCGGTTTGATTTGTGACCATCGGGACGAAGGGTGCACATTTCCAAAAATCTCGTCTAGCGGTCGATGGTCCGTACATGTAATCTTGTCACTAGATGATGGGATGTATTGGTCCGACAGGTTTGAAGAGTCATCCATGCGATATATACTCAGGGGACCTGCGGGATCAGAATATGCCACACCACGTGGATCAACGGTCTGTTGAGGACCTGAACCGTAACCAGATGTCAATAAGAGTGGAGAATGGGAGTACATTGTCCCGTTAGGATCCGGACGCATGCTCCCATCCAGGATTCGGTTCTGGATCAGTTCAACGTTTGGTAGAGGTGCCACTTGGTGAGATATCTGCAGTCGGTGAGAAGCATGAAGTCGTGTGGCACTAGGCGTTCCAGGATAACGATGATCCAAGTGTGTGAAGGGATCCATGACAATAAGTAAAGACGTCGCAACCCAGAGAGAACTGAACAGAAATAGGAGGAGGGAACGATAACGGTGACAGTCAACCCAGAGGAAGAGGCAGCAGGGGATATATATACCTTGACGACGAGTGGCTCTAGTTCGGGTTGATGGACACTGGAACTTAGTCGAGTGGAGGCAAGTAGTTTGTGGCGCGTTACCGACGAATGAATGAGCACAGCGCGGGGAAGCCAAAGGGAGAATGGCGATTGCCAATAGTCGCCTGGAACGATTCGAGCCACGAGGCTGAGATCGCCGAACGAGAGGCGGTACTAGGGTGGTGAGGACCTTGGCAAGGAACGTGAACGGAGTGAAACAAGACAACGGTCCAGGCGCAATGGCTGCTGAAAGGGCGAAGCGCGTGGGGTGCGAAGAACAGGTTGGATTCCAAGGCTTTGCAACGCAGCACCTGTTTCAAATCTCCTATGGACTTGACTGTCATGTTGTATACTTGAAAGGTTCGGGTAAGTGGGACTAAGTCGTGAGATATGTAAATAAGTTGCACGACAGCCCGTTTCCGGAATCGATCACACAACCGGTGCCCGCCAAATATTTGGTGACCGGGTCCAAGTGAAGACTGCATGGTGGCGTTGCGATCGTGACTTGCGGGTAAACACGGTTTAGATTGCGTCCAAAACTAACCATTCAAGAGACCCATCGACCCTTTAGCTTGATCCACCATGCGCCCAGCCGGGTTCAAATTTCTTTTCTCTCTACGCGAAGAACGATATGCCGAACGGTCGGAGTGTATGTTGAAATTTTGGTGGTGGACTCGGAGAGTCTGAGGCAGCGCATTTGCCACGATAAGTTAGTTCAATTGAGTTGGTGGCGCACCACATGATATCGCTTTTCGTGAAAATTAGCCCGGATCAAGCTCTCAGCGGGTCTGCATACTAGTGCAGTGAGAACTCGAATTCCTCATGGAGTAAAAAAAGGATTTGGTCATATTAATGGACTGCTACTACTAGTGGGTGATCATAATTGCAGGCCGATCGCCCTGACCATGAACGTTGGCACCCACAATGTTTACCAATTGACTTAAAATCGGGGTACACATGAAGCACTGCAGACCCTTTCAAATCCTCGTTCAGCTGTTGAAGAAGTTCAAGTTGGTCCATGTCCTGGACCGCTGCGTGCGTTACTTTATGCTAGTTATCCGGTCATCCGCGACTCAAATCAGTAAAGCCTCACATGCACAGCTCTCCCTCGGAGGCGAGGGAAATTTTTCAAGTGATAATTCTGGGATAGATCCTTTCGGTCGCAGTACGCTTATGAAGAAGCCCACCAGTGCAACGAAAACCCCTGGAACCCTTCAATCACTCTACTACATAGTAGTCTACTGCGTACAACACTGCTCCAAGTATGAGGTGTACTGTCACTTAGTTGCTTATGTACTACGAGACTGCTCAATTACGGTCCCAGAAAAAAGTGTTTACTCACCAGTCACGTGTCTCGTCATCTAACCGTGACAGCACGATAGACTTGCCCTCCAATGACCCGCACCCTCATACTAATCGTATAGAGCGTACGGTCCAGTTCTATCGCCCGCCCGTCTCAGTGAATGTTTCCGCCATTAAAATTGGCATGTTCGATCCAAGGCAGCATGGCGCTGTTGCACGACGCACTAAGGTTCGTTCTGGTCGTACATGCCACTTTATAACCGAGCTCGAGATGTTCAGCATGACCTCTTCTCCACCTGATCGTCTTTCGTTCCTTAGTGCGATCTGATCGATGTTAAGAACAGGCTCCCTTTCATGTCGTGGCTACCCTGCTCATGACTACACTGAAACGGTTCAAGATGAAAAAAAGCAACTCTATCGATATCTACCCTGGCATTATTGATGAACACGCAATGGCCCTATTCGCTACATGCGTACCTAGCTGGACAACCTTCAGGTGTTTTTAGGACCATCGCTTCCCCTAACCGTGCGCCGCTTTGCGCTGGACGTGCTACTTCTAGCACAATCGAAACGGACAACATGCTCAAGTTCGCACTTTCCAGCGATATTGGGGTTCTCGATGACATCCAGGATGGGGGCTTGAGAACTTGTTCCTGCCGGGCCTGCTATGGTATGCTGATTTGAACACCGTCAAGTGGTCTTTCCCGCACAACGTTGTGAGCGGTCTCCCTGGTTCTGTACAAGCAATGTCGGCAGGACCGTGGCCAAACCCTCTAGATATGTACGACGCTCGGCGCCCGCAGTCTCGGCAGACTGCGCCTACAACACGTTCCACACTGACCATGAAACTACTATAAAACCCAGATTGACCATGTCGTGCGGCAATACATAAACGTTCAATATAGGTTCGAATGATGGAGTGAGGAACCTGGACCGTGCTTCAGCTTCAGCTTTGGAGTCCCGCTCGCTTGACTACACTATAGTCCTGTCTCCATTTTCCGTAGCACTTGGGCATGCCGGTCGGTGAGCAGGGCGGACTCGAAATTTGATTAGTTCACAATGTTTAGAAGTTTCGTTCAAAGTTTTCTGTTCACCTCGGTTGCCTGCCACTGGCAACGTGGCAGGAAGGTTCCAGTCTCGTCGGAGCGCCGGATCCGGAACTAAACGTGTCCGGGTTGCCGGTGATGTAGGGCGGCGTTCGATTGAAATTCTGTTCCTGGACCCTTTCAGGTTTGTACCAGTCAAACCGGCACCGGACCGCATTCGGGGTTGTGGCGTGGGTAGATGGCGTGGGGTACTAGGTCACGCGAGGTAGTAGAACGGCTGTGTCTCCTGTCCAACTCCATTCGAACACATCCAGGATGACAGCTCTAAGTAAGTTCTTGGTTTTGGCATGTTTCACTCATTCGAATGGTTCACTTTTGGACTCTTTTGCAGGTATTGTGCCACGGGTTGCATTGGATGACGTTGCATTTTCATACGGACAGTTACGTCTTGGTGGTGTCATTGTACCCGCATGAATTATAGTTGCGTGTTTCAATCGGCGATACTATTGCTGGATTCCTTAGTGGGTCTGAGAGGTATTTAAAATGTGATCATTTACAGGTGCTCTGCCAACCCGCATGGCATTCAATGGAATCTAAGGAATAAATGATACACCTCACTGAGCATGGAAAGACGTCTCGGAGGGAGTATGTGAGTCTCCAGTCTCTGCCGCAGCAGAATATTGTCCATTCCAAGTTGTTGTGCATGTCGCAAGAAGATGCAGCCTTACCAAGGATGTATAAACACTTCAGAGCGCTTTCCTCCCGAGTGTACCTGGGCTACTAAGCTGGACATCATTCGTGAGTGGCAAGTAAATATTGGTGAACAACTCAGACTGTGCTGTTTGTGCTTTCTCTGCCGCAGCAAATGAAATGGAAGAGGTAGATAATGAACACGTCGATTCCTCTTTACTCAAAAATGATTGTCTGCCGCCAGCTGCCCTGCCTTGAACATATAATTTGGAAGCGTATGGGAATGTCATTCTACATGCCGACGGGCTCATTAATCATGATCGCAAGGGGATCATAAGGACTATTGGTCTTCTTTGACAGCGAAGCCTCTCCGGCAGCCCTCCACGCACTCTCAAATTTCATGTATCATGGTCATGAGGCATCATGTGAGGATGTTCGGGTTGATTTTTTGCATGCTTTCCCTTTCGAATTGATGTTGATACCTAGATGTCGTTCTTCCATGATCAACCGTCATTATGCCCATCGCCCCCACCGAGGCAGTTACATTCCTGAAGAGTGTTCCCGACGCTTCCTTCGTGGCAACGTGGCAATCTTTCCTCAGGAGTTCACTCACCTGCACAATGTCTTTCCCCCTGCCGTAGATGATGTTCACGATATGGTCTGTGTGTTATTTACCAGTGAATCTCATTCTCCCACTGTGGAGACCCTTCGGTGGTTTCGACCAGTGCTTGTGTCCAGAAGCTGTGTCGAACTGATAATCATGTTTTGGTGGCACATGGAGATTGGGAGGGTGGTCATGCAAATTGGCTGGGACAGGTAACGAGAATTCTTTCGCCAACCTTGTGTAACAAATGTAAAACCTTCCCATGATTCTCTAAGTAGTAGTATACCAATCATGCTGCGTTCATTCACCGAAATCGCATATCTGGTCCAGACAGTATGGAGTGTGGGTCCAGGGTGCCCGGAGGGCTGTGGTGTACTATAGCATTTCAATATTCCAACCTATTGACATTCAGCCTGGCTCGGGTAAGTATGCAATGAGATTCCACTTTGATATCGCTTCCATGGCCATCGGTTTCCTCTGAATTGAGTTCGAGGGTTCGTATTCGTCTTGGTGGTTTCGTTTGTTGGTGATGACAGTGGGATCCCGCCTAGACTCATAGACAACCGAAGAACAGGGC
>JBBPLX010000535.1:7636-20076 GCA_038090015.1 Leccinellum albellum
ATTCCGTCCACACCGCCTACACCAAGCAAGGAACGTCCACCTGGTACGTGTAAAATGTCGAAGCAGGTGTCGACCTCCTCAATATTTGGTCTTAGCTTCTTCTACTCCTGGGGGAACAGAAGGCTATCGCGTAACTGTCGAGGACGCGGAGGATGAAGATGACACTACCTTAGTAGTAGGCAAGAAGAAAAAGAAGAAGCCAAAGAAGAAGAAGAAGACCACCAACGAATTGTCAATAGTTCAGGAAGACTCTGTACCCGCTGTTTCGAATCCCCCAGATAATGTTCCTCCGAGTCCGCCTGTGGAAAAGCCTGCTGTATCCCCACCTCCAAAGAACAGTCGTTACAGTATCCCTACCGAAACTCCTGCTATAACGACTCCTCCAAGGGCTCATCGTTCGAGTATCCATACCGAAACTCCCGCTAGGCCGTTTTTAAGCAAGCCTACCACATCCAATACCTCCGTCGATGCGGCTGCGCAGATGTCGACAGCCTCGCTCCCTATTGAGCCCACTGTCGCGCAGTCTGCTCACTCTTACCTTCAGGAGCTCGGTTCGCCGAAAGAGAAAGTTAAATCTCGTCCTGTCCATGGATCTCTATTTTCAGATAAGAAGGGATTCCTCCAGAAGCTCAGCTCGAAGGACAAGACGACGAAAGAGAACGAAAATGATCCAACAGTCAACAAGAAGTTCACATGGTTTTCCAAACTGGGTAAAAAAACGGCCGGATACATGCACCAACTGTTGCATACCCATGCAGATGAGAAGGCTGGGTCGTTGAGGTGGGAAAACTTCGTCAAGGTAAGCCCTACAGTATTTTTTATCTCATCGTCTTATGATCGATTGGTATTTCAGGTTATGCGAGACATGGGTTTCAAGTATGATCCCAGCACTGCAGGATCGTCTGTTCGCTTCGATCCGCCAAACCCAAAGGATAGGGTAAGCTGTTGCTAACTTCCGGTTTTCTGATTTGATGACATGGAGTGTCTCGCAGTCTATCATCATTCATAAGCGTGCGTTCTTCATACCTGTGATTCTATCAGCACGCGCCAATAAATTTCGCAGCGCATCCTGATTCAACGCTAGACCCTGGGCGTTTGAGGGACATTGGAAAGAGGTTGAAAAAGCAGTATGGATGGTCAGAGGAAGACTTTTTGAGGAGAACCAACATTATTTGAGAGTGGGCTGTCTGTATCTATTGTTGTATGTTGTATCAAAAATATGTACCTGGCACCTTGCACGCGGGCGAATGAACAAGTTTCGACGAAACTCAACATTTGTTAAAGGGGTAACAGATGCTGTATTGGGCTTGGGTCCGAATTACGAGTACTCGCGTTAGCAGGTCGCGGAGAAAGCAGCGTTTATTAGGTCGTCCCTTCCTTGATATTCCTACATATAGTACATGCCAACGACAAGAAAAAAAAGTAGTATAATATCCAAGAGCATCATAGATCTTACAAACTCAAACTCACACCCTTCCGTCATCCCGTGTTGCTCGACATTGGCACGATCCTGTATGGATCATAGCTGATCAAGTTAGTTAATGAACAGAAGGATGTATTGTAACGCACATCATCACCACCGTCACCAGGATCCCCATCTGAAAGCAGTTTCCCATCCAAAAGTTTCCCCATGTGCGTCGACGCGAACGGTAAGCCCTTCCTGCGAAGGCTCGTCAACGTCCTCAAGAAGCCAACGGGCGTCTTCTTGAACGCGTCCCCGGTTTGCGAATAATGCCCCGTCCGATTCTTCGGCGCGATAAATCCGTCACTCTCGACCTCGATACCCTCACCCTCTTCGCCTTGCAGGTCCCCCGTGTACACGCATAGGAAGCGACACAGCCGGACATAAGTCTCATAGTCCTTCAGGTATAGCTGCCCGGAAAACACATTCAGCTGGTCCATAAGAGCCGCGGATGGCATCCAGTCAGCAGGAACCGTAGGGATGCTATACAACGCGAGGTCGTCACATGCCTTCATTGATTTGGCGACGCGGGGCGTGTACAGATGAAGATGAACACTTCGGCGCGACCTGATGTGCGGCATCAAGTAGTTGGCTTCGTAAGGGCTCAGAATGACGAGGACTTCGTTGCCATCCCGTTTCCCGGAAACGATCCACTCGACGGGGCGCAAGTAATCGTCCAACTTCCCAACCGAGCTGACGGTCTTCTGGAAGTCCGTAGTTGCCAATACGAATGGGGTCCAGACATGTGGCTCGTGAGTAATCGCTGAAGTACCATGGAGCGTCTCGAAAGCTGGATGGAAGGCCGCACTGTGTCTAGGAACGATGCCTGTCTTCACAAAGATAATGACATCCGAGTGCATCGAGTGGACTGCCGGTGTCGCCCTCGGGGGTCGTTCCACGTGTCGCTCGCGCTCAGTTTCGCGTATTATCTCCCGCTCTTGTTCTTCATCCATGCTTGCAACGTGCACCGACGAAACCCCGAGGGAAATACAGCGACGACGGATATCCGGAGTCTGGAATCCGGCAGAGTCAGAAGCACTGCGTAGCCCATAAAGTTCTGTCAATTTCTTCGCTTCCGGTTGGAGCCACTTGACGGACAGTTCTTTTGGAGTCAGCTCGCCTTTGCTGAAGCTGGACCAAACATCATATCGGGACGTGTGATCCATCCCTTGTTGGGCCCAGTGAGGCACACGCTGCTGAATGTCGTCACAAGTCTCACGTATCGCCCACTGTAAGACGTCCATGACGTTGATGGCGCTCGAGGGAGCTTTACAAACGACATAGCGAATCCGGCGATCAACCTCGAGGGGTGCGAAGAACATGATGGAGTGGCCATGACCAAGCTTTCGCATCCGCATACAACCTTTGAATCAGAGACATCAATACTCTTGCATTCATCAAATACTCCACATCGTACATACCCTGAACCAGACGATCTTTAGTAACCTTGGGGCCCAACGTGACTGCTGCACGGAATCCGCTAGGGAAGTTAATATCGGTACCGCGTGTGTGAGCATCATCGAGGTACACGATGCATTGATCCAGCTGCTGGGCAAAAGGCGAAGACAAGAGGAGCTCGGTGTTGCCGTCCCGTGTAAGCACCGTCAATTCGTCGTCTTCGTCGAAATAAATGGCCGCATGCGATGAAGCCGGACTGGCAGCCAACCAAGCTGCGGCCAGCTCCTTATTCTGAAGATCCAACATTTGGGCACCGACGTCCAACAGAACACGGATCTCGGGCTGTTGGGATACTACGATAGTAAGGAACTCGGACGTCTTTCGCCGCTCGCCGGTCTTGTGAGTTGTGCATATGTAATGATTGTTCTCTGGCTGAAGGATATAAGCCAAGACCTTTGCATTTGTTCCCCGCTGATGCTCAGGATCGTGCTGAGAGATGTGAAGTGGCAAGAGATATCGACCATCGTTAGTCCCAGAAAACCCTGTAATGAATATGGTATTAGTACACTAGTGTACACTAGACCCTCATTTGGACTCACCTGTTAGCACCCGTTCACGCTTCTCTGCTAGGTCCCAGCCGGAACATGATAGTTTAGAAGGAAACTCCTTAGCTTCTCTCGGAAACACAACTTTTGCAAGGTAAAAATCAATTGTTGCCTTATTCTTGGAGAACAGAGGGAGCAGGAAATCATGCCACTGTTCCGATGACTTGATGTTGATACCACTCCATGATCGTAAGGACCCCGGCACTCTGGAACACTCTCGGACCCAGAGGTCGTAGTCTGCCGACGGGTCCTCCTGGTTTAGTAAAATATCGAAACAAGTCTCCAGTTGTTCTTGATCCAGGCTGGAGTAATAGTAAGATAGACAGGTAAAGATGATGGCAACGTCTGGATGTCCGAACTCAGCTCTTTGTGCGGGCACATCCTTGGCCCTATATGGCACTGCAAGCATGGTGCGCACTAGAGCGAGGCCGTAGTTCACCCGCCACCGTCGCTCCCCGAAAGCGAACAAGAGAATGCCGGTTGCCAAGAGACCACGTAGGAGTAACAGACCACTCCACAGTGGAGTCTGCTGACAGTACTTCTTCACCGATCGGAATGTTGCGGGCGAGATATCCTCACAAGATATAAAGCTTCGGATGGCACTCCTAAGGCTACGCCTGACTCGTTGAAAGCCAAAGTTCGCAAGGCGACCGTCCATGATATCTTGCAATACTAGGGATATTAACTGTTGACCGGCGTCTTCTTGCAAGACACGAAAGTGAGGGAATGATCCGGGCGGTCCTCTCTCATACTCTATTCCAAGCGGGAATTTTTTGCGAACGGAGGATGCGTGATTCTTCACAAGGCTGAGGACTTGTTGAGTGGTCGTCCAGCGTTCGGGGAAGCCTTCCATATGTTGCTGGTGGCCGATGGTGTAGATCAATTGGTACCGAACGTGAAGGATTTCGTCACTCTCATCCATGATATCTCGAGAACGAGAATGGAGCCATTTTTGAATTTCCAGTAACAGGGACGATACTTGCTTGCCTTTCGATGGAGACAGCTGTTTCTCCACGCTCACGAGTTTGAGCGACAAAACATGATCCGGTTGAACGACCAGAATCCCCCGCTCCTTCATACACTGCACCATAAGTTCGCGGAGGGCGGTTACTTGCTTCAAGCTGATCTCGAGAGAGCGGGAGAATGGAATAATGTATATTCGCCTGTTGACAAGTCCACCAAGGCGATCCACGAGGAGTTGAAACATTTGTGTTGTCAGTGCCTTAGGAACGATGACGCGTGCTATTTGATCACCATCGGCGAGGACAGCAACAGAGATAGGAATGATAACAGAGGATTTTCCTTCGCCCATGTTGAGTTGCATAGCCGTATTCATGCCGGACAGTGGTGAGATCATCTGATTGGCGACGTCTACCTGGACGCGGCGGATCAAGAAGTTACCTTGGAGCTGATATCATACAGATGAGAAACACTGTCAACATATGAACAAGTGAAACACACCTGAATTAATAGCCAATCGGGATGCTCATCGGCGTCCCAACCGTCGCAACCTTTGTTCAGTAGCTCCCTGTGGAGCTCTTCAGGATGGTTATCGAGTTGTAGGCGAAGGAGCCTGCGAGCACGCTGCAGCTCCAGTGCAAGAAGGGCCAACCGCGTGAGACATTTCTTCCAAGGGTCGGAGAGTACGATAGATGAGTTGGACGCAAGCGACTGAAATAGTGAATGTGCAGTTATACGTGGCCATTGACCTGATTTCTCGAGAGCTCGTTCACTCTGGTTCCTTGGGCCCAGATGCTTCCTGAGAACACGGAGAGCCACAGCGTAGCTGTCCTTGCATCGAGCATAGTGTGTCGCGAGTGTTTCGACAGTAGGCAGCTCCGTTCTTTCGCACGAAGCGGATATCTCAGTTTGAAAGCACGCCGCACTAGTGCGGAGGTTCGAGACATATTCGCGCTGGAATGGATATACTGCGTTCTCTTCGGCCGAAGCAATCAGTTGGTGCAACGCTGCTGATTGTCCCGAACGAGAAGTGTTCCGAATGTTGGCACTCGCATATTGAGGTGACTTATTGCGTGCCTGTAGCGAAGGTGCAGGTCTGGCAAATAGTTGGTCCACCGTGAGCGACCAGCATTCACAAGAGGGGATGCTTTGTGATGGATGAAATGAATATTGTTGAGTTGGGAGGGACCCGGGGTGTAAGGTATCCAGGACACCCTGAATGTGAACAAGATGCCCTTTAAGCTTGAAGTTGCGATAGCAGCTAGAAAAGTAACGCTGGACTTTGAGTGTGAGTTCATTTACATCGTATAACTCGGGGTCGAGGGAGCAAGGTGGGGGAGTTTCGCACGGCCAAGCATCAAGCAATTGACGGACCGTCGCGTCAGTATCCGACTCTCTTCTTTTGTTGCGGAGTTTTCGTCGATGCTTTCGCTGTTGCTTGAGATTCATGCCAGCTATTTCAGGTCCTCCGCTCTCTGGACCATGTTCGACAGGTTTGGCGCAATCACGAACATAATTCCGCAGAGAAATTTCAGAGGGACAGGATTCATTTGACATGACATAGGAACCGTAAGGCAGCGAATCCTCCGCAAGGAAGTGCGGTCCCTCTAGCACGAAGGCTACCAATGCGGGGACCAAGTCGCTAAATTTGCGGGAAGTATATGCCATAGCGGGGAGAGAGAAAAGTAATTGGTGCCATATTCCTTCGTCACTAATGTAACTCTGCAGCTCAAGATCATATGCCTTGGGCCACATCAACGGGAGATCAGGCTCCATCCATGAGCGGTCGTATTGAAATGATAGAGGGGTCTTTTGGGATACTGTCTCGGTCTTCCATGATTTCATGATGCTTTTGATGCCCTTTGCTGTTGCTGCACCGGCAATACGGTGGTAGACAATAGTCGCCGCTGTATATGCGCAATACTCTCTCGAACCGGACCCCACCAAGTCTCTGCTAAGGTACCTAACATCGAACTCCGCCTTGGAAAGCTGTGGGGAATTTTCGGATGGATACAAATACGCTGCGCGTAGCGCACCGCGATTCAGCAGGATGTTGTCGTAGCATGGAAAGTTTTCGAATAAAGAGCTTGATTGACTTCCGTGGAACAACAGGGTCCTTTCACAGTGCTCCTTGATCGCCTTCGCGACGACATACAATTCAGGAAGTTGAGAACTCGCGGGGAGGTCGCGC
The DNA here is from genome assembly GCA_038090015.1 of Leccinellum albellum. Taxonomy (NCBI): domain Eukaryota; kingdom Fungi; phylum Basidiomycota; class Agaricomycetes; order Boletales; family Boletaceae; genus Leccinellum; species Leccinellum albellum. Next base: position 14,253 of record JBBPLX010000535.1, read on the forward strand.
CACTGGACCTTCTGCATAGACTTGCGACCTTCGGGGTACCACGTACGTGATGGGCATATAAGTGCGATCAATCCTAGGAGCTCCGCGTCTCGAGGACTAAACTTCATGATCGACCGGCAGCCGGCAGATTGGAGTATAGATAATGCCTCTTCCGTACCCGATCTACTCGTGAGCAAGTCGGTGCCACACCCGCTGGTCAGGGCATGCAAGTAAGCGCAGTAGAGCTTGTTGGTTAAACTGACGTTCCCAGTCAAGCAGCCCAGTTCTGTATTCACTCGATAGGTCTGGTAAGTTATGCGCTGAAGAGCAGGACCATCGGTGTGGATCTCGACGCGGACATGGTGGCCGTCCTGGCGATAGGAAATGTCGCCCTCGGGAATGAGGACACAACGAGAAACGAGTTCATCAGCATCGACGTCTCCGATCTTTGGTCTAAGCACAAGCTTGTTAAACAAACCGAACATGGCTCCGATAGACTGATTCTGGTCATAAACCATTCCACGGATATTGCGAGACTCGAGGTCCCCGTCGTCGTTCACGTAAAATGACAAACCGTAGCGAGGTAGATCGACCGATAATTGTAAGGGAGACTGGGGTTGGCTGGACTCAGTCGGGGAGGCGGTAACTATGAGATTTTGTGGGGAGTCAAGTGGCTTCAAGAGATCAGAAACCATTTTCCATGCCGAGCTCCGGATGTCCACGAGGGAACAGGGTCCTCTGTGTACGCGATATTTTCCGGGGATGCAGCTGATTTTCCAGTTCTCTGAAGATTCATCCCAGAGCTTGTCGAAAGGGCGTATCTCTAAAATGGAGGTAGAAAGATTCAACCAATGCGCGTGCCCCTCGATCAACACTGCCGGCAAGTCTCCCACGAGCTTTTCCTGAGGGACCAGCTCGAAGATTACATAATTGGATGAGGTCGCTCGTTTAGCTTGTATCACGAGGTCTTCATTTACGAGAGAAAAGTACACCTGGATACACAGTTTGAGCCTTTGAGGATCTAAACTTTACGCCTTGAACGTATTTATACTGACCTGGTGATTAGAGATAACATTGCGTGTTGAATAATCCATGCCTAGGAGGTCAGATGGTGCTACATCAAGTACTTGCTATGAAAACGGTTAACCACCCGCCATGCATCGATGAATTGAAATGCCTACCTTGCCAAATATTCGGTCGTATAGTGGTAGCCGAACGATCTCCTGCGGTAGTCTTCCCAGCGGTTTTCCGTCCACCAAAAGTGACCCGTCGAGTAAGTTAAGATACACTACCTGGGAATGTTGGTTTTCTGTCTCCACAGTTGCACAAGAAAACCAGTGAGGATTGGAGCGCCGTAATGGGCCCCACTTTGAGCCTGGACGGTAGAATGACCAAACCCTGCGAACTGCAAGGTCGATGCCTCGGTTGCCATACTCGGTCCCAATAATGTCACTCAGAGTGCTCCAGTTGTTCAGGGAAAGGCGGCGATCTCGGTTAAGGAGGAGTTGCGAATGAGCAGGGAGAGAAGAGAGGTTGTCAGGCGTGTTATCATGAATAAGAATGGCGCATGAGAGCAGAATCTCGACGTCCTCTGCAGAAGAAAGAACCTCTGGGATCAATTCAGGGTTAACGTCGAAAGTGCTTCGACAAATAGCGGCGGTATCCCGTAAGAGCGCGCGCAGCTCCTCATCTCCTTGCGCTACTGAGATTTTGTTTGATAGATCCTTAACCCAGGAGAACACCCTCGTGCGCACGGTACGGAGATGACCAAGAACTTTCCGCGAGACTGCTTGATCAGGACTAAAGGAAAGGAGACGACAGAGTAAGAAAGAGATTGTGACCATCGTCACTCCCTCCAACCAATTGGCTTCTATATCACCCCAAAGGCATTCCAGTTCTTCCATGAGTGCGTGACAAAACGAGGGTTGTCGTATTTCTTCATGCCACTTCCACACTAAGCCATCAAGGGGTCCCACTTGAGAGGCGGCTTGGGCAACAAGCAAATGAACTTGGTGATGACGGAAGCTCAACGACCTATCCCGAAGAGCCCGTAGAATATTGAGCCACTGGAGTAAACCGCCACTGCGCAAGTGTCCGAATGTTAAGAATTCATGGATAGAGAGATCTTTATGACAGTCTGCTTGGTTTGCCAGGACTTCATTAGACGTGTGGGAAGTAGCATCGATGTAAATTTGCAGGCTTTTGTAAGGTCCGCTTTGAAGCTCATATGTGCAATTACGGCTAACGTTGATGTGGTCAAGGGCGTCAGCGATGGAGATGCGAGCATGGGCGTCGAAACCATAAAATTGTAGACCGTTGTTGACACAGACGCGACTCCGAGTACTTGGGATACGAGTCTTGCTATAATGTGTAACGACAAAGGGTTTGGTGGTTGAGCCAAGGGAAATACGTGACCTCGGATGCTGGACAAAATAGGGATGGAGCGCGTCGTATTGAAAGAGCTCAAGATAGGGATTTTCCGGTTCTGGAGTTGGTGAACAAATATCGACCAACAGATGGAACGTGGCAGTGCGCCACATGTTGAAGGACACAGGACAATCCAGCTCGAATACAACGAGTTCAGCCTGTATTTTTTCGGCCGGTAATGGCCATTCGTGGACAGCCATTTTCATTCCGCCGAGCCTTCGCTCCAGGCGACATCTGGAGCATTTTTTAGAGTGGAACTCCCGGCCATCCTGGGTAACAGAAGAAGAGTGACTCTTCTTCAGGCATGTTTGCTCAAGCTCAGCGTAGTCAGCATTTGCCTTCTCGAGGTCAGTAAGTTTCTTATCGACTGCCTTCTGCGCGTTTGCTTCAATTCGAGCTTTGAGTGTCTGAAGGCGTGGGGATTCTCCGAAATAACGGATGGCAAAATGATTTGAAGTAATTGAGGGGGAAAACACGGAGCACCCACTGCGAGATTGGGAGTGACGCTGAGAAAGGTAATGATATATCTGGCGAAGACGACGGAGGCTAGATGTCTTGCGAAGTAGAAGACGCTCTAGAAGACATATGGGTATCTCTGGAGAATATTCGGAGAGCATAGGAATCGCCTTGATGGCTATCTTGTCGAGAGCGACCCAAAGTTCGATCGTTGTCAACAGCATGACGGATAGGAGTTCAGGGTTACTTCCGTACGTTTTCAGTGCACTTGTAGAGTATCTGTTTGCTAGGAGCTCAAGCCGCTCACAAGCTTTGTCGTTTTCTGTAACTTGTTCAACCCAGCTGTCAATGGCTTCCTCGACTGCCTGCTCCACATCATAAAGTGCAAGATAAGGTTCAGTACGGTATGCCTCTTCGAAAAAGGCTCCATCGAGAGACAAGAAGTCGCCTAGAACACTGCGAGGATGATGTTTGGGGTTGAAATGCGTGTCAACAATCTTTGTGTTGCGATTAGCAAGAGAGTTGCAAATGTAGTTCCCGCTACTCAGCGGTGTCATCTGAATATCTTGGGTGAGATCAAGTTGAGAAGGGGCCCAGACAGGTGATGCACGCTCAGCTGCCTGCATCTGTCCCAGCCTCTTCTCAAGCATCGATCGCAGGGAAGTACAGGTCTGCAACACAGTAGAAGAAAGCCAGTTCGGCACAGACGGTCCGAGTTTGCACAAGCGTCGACTAATCTTGGCAGACATGAATTGAAGAAGGTCATTGGGGAGGTCCACAGCTTGCCTAGCAATGCGACACATGAAGAATAACACAAATGCCTTGTAGGTATCATGTCCAAGTGTTGACTGGCTCAGAGAAGTCTGAAGGGCAACCCTAATAGCGAGCCAGAGCGATGAACGCCGCCATGGCAACTCCGAGTTTTTCCAAACCACATCATCGCCCACTCGTTTGCTGATGCGGACAATGTCGGCAGGGCGACCAACACTCCTCAAGATGCCCGTAAACAACTCGGTGATATAACGCGGATGGGTGGTATCTCGGGTTTCGAGCACGGCAGACTGAGCTTTCCGAGACATTGGGGCAGCGTCGAGGACATCGTTGTTCATATGAACAAGGAAGTTGGCGAGTTCAGAAACAAAGGAGTGCTCTTCAAACACCAGGTTAGGGATCTCGATAGCGGGCCCGGGATACGAGCAGATGAGTTTTCCTTGAGTGGTTATGACGTCCTGAGCCTTGGGGGAAACTTCGAACGACTCGAAAATGGTAACATCTTGCTGCTTTCTGACGACAACCGCAGCATTCTGGGCTCTGATAAGGAATACAAGGATATCTACGTATACAGTGAGTTTCCATAAAATACCAAGATGACTCGGAAACTCGCTTACCTCCCACATTCATGCTTCTGAGCTGGGAGATGGTTTGGGATCTATCCAGGTTTTCAAACTGGACAATGGTAGACAGGTTGTCCAACATTCGTGATATTCTGTGCCATTGAATTGCTTCATCGACACGGTCACGAAAGAGACGAGCAGTGGAAGCGACCGCTGTGGCCAGAGAATGATCATTGTAGACATCGTGGTCGCTCCCGTCAGGAAGCTGTAAAGGACAAAAGAGGTGGGTGACAATATATTTCAATGCACCCGGATTTTGAGGATCACGGAGAGGATGAGACATTCGAGTGCAGTGAAACCCAGAAGACAATCGTTCCTACATTCTAAAAGAACGGGCGTCTTTCCGTGTGAGGGACGAGGAGAAGGAATCCTCAAAAGGATATAAATTCACACATGTGTAGATCCCGATCTGAGGGCATCGGAACGACACTGTTGCTCGCCGTCGAGAACGATGGCGGCGAGGCCTCCCCCTGCACGACCACACATAGGAATACACCCTTCGTTCAATTCCAATCCGAAGACGGACTGGGCTGAGGACGATGCTTGGGACAGCACTTCAGACTCGGAATCGCCATGTCACTCGACGATTGCTCACGCTTGGCGACATTCGCCCAACAATCAGCCGAAGCGACCGCAGTCGTCTGCGACGGCTCCCAAGCCTGTCCCAAAGGCAGCCAATAACTCTTCGTCGTCCACCCTCGCTCATTCTTATACCCACCTTAATCACCCGAGCCCAAGCTCATATCCCAAGTCCGAGTCGGGTCAAGCAGAGTCAGCCAAAGGCGGATGGACTATGGTCAGAAAGTCGAGTCCCTCGCTAAACAGCGTAGATGGAGCGGCCTCCAAGTACATCGAAATACATAGAGATGCCGACGTCGATGGCGACATGGTGGTGGGTGATTTGGAGCCAGAGATCGTCGAGTCTGGCGCTTCGAACAAAATCAGACAAGACCGAGGAATCATCAAAACCGACGCAGAGGAGATAATGAACGGTATAGGTGCACCATTGTTGTTGTCATGCTCTTCTAAGTAAACCAACAGATCCGTTTCGCAGGCTTCTGCATCCAACGATTCCTCGATCATCCTCGTCTGCACCATCGCTCAGTTCCGGTGACGGTTCTCCTCACCGTACAGGTGATGCGAGGAAACATTCCCGAGAATCTTCGATCCGTAGCAATCGGCGATCAAAATTCATCGATTGCTTGAGCAAGGAAGACCTGAACATTTGTAAGTGGTTGGTACAAACGTTCAGTAGTGACGGTGTCCGACGATATCTATTTAGCTGATCTCCGAAAGCTTGCATGGTCAGGAACACCAAACGACCTCAGACCGATTGTTTGGCCGATACTTCTCGTACGTGCACACATTGCTTCCTTTAACATCTGTCAATCGACGCGTTCCACAAGGGGTATATACCTCTACCTTCGAACCTGCGCACAACTACACTTTCTCGCAAACGAGGAGAGTATCTATCGTTGGTCGAACTCGCCTTTGCTCGAGACCGTCAAGGCGTTGATCAGCAGATCTGGCATCAAATTGAAATAGATGTTCCACGGACTCGACCGGGC
>JBBPLX010000536.1:0-19995 GCA_038090015.1 Leccinellum albellum
CACAAAACATTCCACCGAACCCACCACCCTTAGGGAGAGTCCCTCACGAGTTCTCAGATACCCTATGTCACTTCTGGTGGCTATGTAGCTCGAAACTTCCGATCAGGGCCACTGAGTGAGACCGCCTGGGTAAGGACTATTAGGCTATCTGGGTACCCTGGACCGTCGCCATGATTGCGCATCCTCGCTATGATCGCGGACCAACATATGACGAAAACATACGAGAAGCGGTGTGCTTAGCCCTACCCTGAAGATACCATGCTTTCGGAGAGCCGCATCTGAATCAGGGTATTAGGGATTCTGATCGAACGTCCAGAATGCCGAGTACCTCCCAATACCTGAGCCTCCTGATTCATTTGTGAGGTGAGTTCCTGGCCAATTAGCACTGGACCGTCTTCTTGAGCGTGACGCAGGAGTCCCTTTGTGTGCGCTTGCTGGTCCCTGAGCGTGGTTGAGAAATGATGACTGTCTTCTCCCGCCATCGTCCCGGTGAGAGTCTTCCCAAGAAGGACTTAGTCTGATCCTTATGGTTTGTATACATTACGAGACAACTCACCCACGGGGCCCATTCAATTGAGTCGCAAAAGACCCTCAATCGACTCATGACAGATGAAGAAAAGTCGCTAGGATCAGTGCCTTGGGCCTTGGTTCGTCTGACCAACCCGCGGGTACATCATTGATGACGAACTTCCAATTCGGGTGAGAGGAAAAGGGGGTACGGGAAACCCTATCCCTGGAAGTTTGTCTCGTCTGCCACTGATCTTCCTTCTGCTATTCCGTGTGCATACAAGATGAATACTCCCCAAGATGGATGGACAAACTGACCTAATAGTAGTGCTAACTTTCCGCCAAGTCAATAAAAAGATAACCATATTGTCGGATTTGAATGTGGTATACCAGCTTGCGATAGTTTGCAGGGAAAAAAAAAAAAAACTTGGGTTGGTTTCCCGACGCACCAATTGAATGCTTGAATCACTAGAGGGATGAGTGCTACTCTAACCGGAAGCATCGGAACTTCCATATTTGCTATCGGCATACTCCGAGGCTGAATTGCCCGCCACCAGGCGGCTCCCTCCTCCAACGGCACCACAGAACCTCAAAGACACGGCAAATCCGTCAAGGTGAGCTTTTATCCACACCAGTACGACCTCCAGCACGCACCCGTCTCTGTCCCGGACCCTTCCAGCTGTAAATTTCGTCGTTGGACGGCTGGATGAGGCGACGGGTAACCGGATGGACCGATATCTTGATCTGTTATCTTGAGTTGTTTCGCTGACCGCCCTGTGCTATTTCACTCGTTATCCGTATAGATGGTACGTACTACTTTGATAACTGTATGATGCGAGACCCGCACCGACCCCTTTTGCGGAGAACAGAAGCTCGAAATCGACTCTTTCTCGGGCTACCGTATCTACCCTTCTAAGGGTAAACTTTTCGTTCGTGGAGACTCCAAGGCATGTGGTTGTCCTCTCCTTGCCTGTTTTCGTGCACACCTAATCTCTACATCCGTTAGATCTTCCGCTTCGCCAGCTCTAAGAACTCTTCCCTCTTCCTGCAACGCAAAAACCCTCGCAAGATCTCTTGGACACAGGTATACCGTCGCATGCACAAAAAGGGTATTACCGAGGAAGTCGCCAAGAAGCGCTCGCGCCGAACCGTCAAGCACCAGCGTGGCATTGTCGGTGCCGACCTGGCCACCATCGCGGCCAGGCGTAACCAGACCGCCGCCATCCGTACACAGGCACGGATGGCCGCTATCCAGAAAGCCAAGACCGAAAAGAAGGAGAAGGAATCAAAGAAGGCAAAGGTATGCAGTAGTCTCTCGTTCCTTCTCTGGTATGAGGCTCATTGTTTTTCAAGCCTGCTCGTGCACCCGTCAGCAGTGGACCAAAGGTCTCGAAGCAGCAGATGAAGGGTGGCAAAGGCGGACGATGAGCAGACTTGCTTGGGTGTATCTCACTCGTGTATACACATGTTCCTCGTTGATGCGATCTCGATGCTCACTTGCTCCACTGCCCCACTCGGTTGGAATCCTGTGAAATCCAAGACACTTTCGGTATATCTATGATATGTCCAAACTCGTGACAGAAATGACTATGAGCTGCGATATGTGTACAATAACGTCCTGCGTATGTGGATTGAGAAATGGGGAATCACAGTCTGGGTGCGTGAGCACGTTCAGGGGCATACTTTGCCTAGGAAGCGGTATCAGCATCAAGAACGACTAGCGACCACGCCGACAATGCTCACCATCTCGTTTTCCTTTTTCTTATAGCCACACTTTTCATAGAAAGCTGTGTGAAAGGAAGAAAACGATCAGTATATGAAGTTCTAAAAACAGAGAGGGAACAAGCGCTCACGTATATTGTCATCGCTGCAATTCAAGATCGTCTTGTAACACCCGCTCTGCTCGCTGATGTGCGTGAGCGCCTGGATGATGCGCAACCCGAGCTTCTTGCCCTGCTGGCTCTTGTCGACCGCGATGTCCTCGATATGTCCGACGCTTCCGAATCCGCGGATGAACTTGCGCTCGATGAAGACGCAGCCAACGGCGACGATGCGGTCGCGGGCGTCATCAACGATCACGAGGGCGTAGTATGTCCGCGGGGCGGCGCGCATTGCATTGAATTGGTTCTGCCAAGCGGGCTCCCCGAGATCCTCGACAGTGGTGAGCACGGTGAGGACGTCAAGGTGGCCGCGCTTGTAGTCCGTCGAGGCGAGGGGGCGGATCTGTGACGAGGAATTGTTCGGTCAGTTGTTCGGTCGATGATACGTTGCTGCCACGGCACGCACGGTCAGTCCTTCGGGCAGTTGCTGAGCGACCTCTTGCGAGATGAGTTCTGCAGGGAACAAAAGGTCACCGAGGGCATTAGAATTGGATTCGGCGGACAACATCGTGCAATGGTGTCGATGAAAGCGAACAAGAAACTTTATAGTATTACAGTTACTGACACACAGCCACTTGTCTGGCTAAACTCGCTTCTTAAACCTGGACGTGATTTCCTCCCCAAGTGGCTTCCCGCTGCCCTTCTTGCGTCTCCAGAGCGATAGTGTACCTCCCTGTCTCACCAAACTCAGTGGCACGCCCTCCCCCTGCTCTCGTACCACTTGTAAGATATCCTTGAGCAAGTTCTTCAGCTTCCCGAGCGACCCTTCCATCATATCTGCATGCTCCTTCATCTCGTCCCCCGTGAGTGAGATCTTGTCTACCGGCTCAAACACCCCAGAGGTATGCCTCGCCATGTAGAGCCACGCCGTCTGCGACAGGTACAACTGCGGATAAATATCCCTCCAGTTGGGTTCCCGATACGTAGACCTCGTTTTTATTTCGATCAGGTCGGACTGCGGTACGAGCGCACGGGATGGTCCGAGCCGGACCACGCATCCAGCAGGAGATGGCTTGGACGGCTTGTCCGACTTCGTCGTATCCCCCGCCTTATTCCCAATACTCAGCGACGCAAACGAGGCCAGAACGTCGTCTTCGGTAACATTGCTTCCGCTCCCGCTGCCGTGGCTCTTATCCTTCCTCTCTACGCACGCATCCGCAGTGAAACTCAGTAGGATGTTCAAACTCCCGAATTTCTGCAAAAGAAAACACCATTTGTCAATTACCAGAGAGAGCTCGAGACCACACGGACTCACGTAAGTGACGATGCGTTTATGATCGAGCATCCTCTCGCACCCTTCCGGGATCCGCGTAGCCGCCTTGAGATACTCGTTCCCATACCCCGTATTCTGCCCAGCGAGAGCCGCCGCCTCCTCCCGCCGCGTAAACAAGCAGGTCTTACCCGCTAGATCGACGTCGATCCTGAAATCATCCTCGGCCCGCACCCCGTCCACGTACCGCAACAGCTTCCGCAGCCCATTGCGATCCGTGCACAGATCGAGGTCGCGGTAGCGAAAGTCGTCCCCGTGCAGCCCATCGATCGCAGCAAAGAGGGGCAGGAGCGGTGAGCGCTCGTTGCCCATCTTGGATGCGTCGTGATGGATCTGCTGCACACCACCGTCGAGCGGGACCTGTTTCACAGGTGGACGCTCGCCTGCCCAGATCCACGGAGAGCCTGACCGAACAATAAACTATCAGAGACTGAGCGATAAGAATACGCAGGAAAGCTTACCCGGGACAACCATGGTAGGGACCGGCGCATCGATCCACGAATAAGACGCGACGAGCTTGATGTGGCGCAGTCGAACGAGTTCCGAGGCATGCTCCGTCTCGTCGACCGACAGCGTCGCCACACATTCCTCGAGGTCCTTGTATATGAACGCTGCGCTTGGGGAACCGCGCGTCGGACGGCCCCAATTGCCTGCTGGCTTGCCCCCTCGTGGACGCCATCCTGAGTTTCGCGTATACGCTGCCATCGTGGTGCAGATGGAAGTCGTGTTGAAAGGCGTTATCTGCTGAAATAGATGCACTTTATAGGGTACAGTACTATAAACACAGGAAGCACTGGAATAATCCCTTTCAGCACGCCGCAGATCATTGTACTTTCCTTAGAGAGACGGGGGCATACAATTAGTAGTGTACTGCAAGCACCCCTTTTCGCACAGCGCAGATCATTGTAGGTGCAATAACGTATGGAAGGAGCCGCAAGACTACTTTCCTTGTCCAAATACAGAGGAGACTGCAAAAGATTCGATAAGATATGTAATAAGACCCACGTACAACCCTCGCCTGCGAGTAAAAAAATTACAACGCACCCCAAATCGGACGGCGCAATCAACGGAAACGAAAGGGGAATCGAAAAAAAGTCACTCTTCCACCGTCGGCGGCATCCCTCGAAACGCCGCCCCTCCACCGACACCTCTCAATCCGTCAATACTCGGGCGCGGACGGAAACTCTCCCGTTTGATCCGACCGCCCCCGTTCGTACCTCCGCTCGCCGCCCGTGGTAGGCTCGACCCCGTTGAACTCGCACCATGCGATCTCGGCGCGCTAGCGACACGATGAGTGTTCATGTTGACGTTTGAAGTGGCCCGCGACGTCGAACGCTGTGTTGCCGACGGCACACGGCCCCACCCTAGTGATGCGTATCCATCCGCATGCTTCGACCGTGTCGTGACGTGGTTCGGAACAGTCGGACAGCTCGGCGTCCGGCCCTTTGCTGGCGATGAGCTCCGCACAGGCTTGCCACGACCATCTGCAAGCTTTTGTCGCTTGACCGTTGTCTGCGACATTGCCGTCCCCGGTCTCACCGCCGGCGTTATAGCACCACCGGGTGGATTATGCATTTTCCCCGGGATGTAGCCAGCTTTGTTGGTGTTACCAGTCGTTGGTTCCAGACTCCGGCTACGAGTCAGGGGTCCAGTAGGTTTGCTTGCATTGAGTGCTTGTATAGAGTATTGCGATGTGACTGGCTTCTTCTTGTTTTCTTGTTCATTAGCAGATATCTTTTCCATCAGAATCTGGAGCATGCTCTCCCCATGCACTAGGAAGGGGCGGCTATTGGCCTGCTCCCATGCATGAAGAGACGTCAAGAGTTGTTGTTCCAGCTGTACCATCAAGCGATTAAAGGGGGAACGAACCACCATAGAAGTTCATAACGAACCTTTGGTTTCTCCTTGCCTACCCGCTTTCTCATCTTCTCTTCTCTCAACAACCGGCCCGGGTCTCGGCCGCCTCCTCGACCAAGGAGTCGCGTTTGATCTCCAGCAGCACGCTCCAACTCCTTCTCCTCTTCACATATATCCAGGTACTTCTTGATAGACGCCAATATAGGTGTCTTGAGTCTGACTTCTGTTTTGAGCCGCGCAATTTCATGTTCGTGTTGGCTCAACAAATCTTCTGTGTGTTCATCTGTTCCGGGAGGGTCAATTTTATCCCGGAGCACAGTATTCTAGCAAGACACCTACCATCCACGAAAGCCGCGAAGTCTGCACGCTCGTCTTCTCCCATTATCAATTCATCCCACAACAACTCAATCTCCGAGCGAGCGTTCCAGATGAACTCCCCCATTCTCTCTCTCTTCAAGTCAATCATGCGCTCCAGCTCTTCCTCGTAGGATTGGATAACTTGGGTGGTCGTCCCGCTATTCGCCTGAAAACCACATGCGTCAACGAATACCAAGACCGAGGGTCTAACAACTCACTTCAACGAATGCGTCCATTGCCGCATCGTCCACGCCCATTCTTTTCCAAAGCGATTCCAACTGATCATACATGTCTTGAATATGAGCCTCTCTCCGTTTCTTGAGCTCCGCCAGCTCGGAGCAACGTTGTTCTGCATACAGCATCATCTTCTGGGTCGGTTCGATTGCGAGCGAACCAAGAAGCGTAGCCGGCACTGGATCCGGCGTCGGTGAGGCTTCTAAAAGCTGTACGAAAAGAGAAAATGCGTGGTGGAACTCTCGCACAGGATCTGTGCTAGGTTCGGATGGCGATGTAGAGTTTGGGGAGCTTGAGCGGAAGAGAAGCTTGGCGTCGGATCTACCCTGACACGAAGGTGTGGGTGTGCCGGTCGATTCAAGAAAAGGATCAACGCTTTGTGCTCGTAGGTTGCTGGATGAAGATGAACGAGGGAGTGGATATGAGGGTGCTGCAAGTGTTGAGGAGGAAGCGACGGGAATAGCTGACGGGTCGTTGGTCTCTGGAGGTTCCATACCAAGTTCTGAATATAACCAATCAATCTGGAGGAACACGTCCCCCAACATAGCAAGGCGTTTTGTCTAGATGAGACGTTTCAGTAACATGGTTTTCACGTCCAACATGATAGGATGGTGGCCGCTATTGGACCACAGAAACGATATACGCCAGCCATTGGGAGCTCGAGTGCATACTACCAAGTACTCATTTTGCACGGCCACTTGTCGTCGGTGCGTGCCGGGCCACGTAGAAACCATAAGCAGATCGACTCACCATCTCGCCCTTCCCTCGTACAAGCTCCTTCTCCAATTTAGAAAAACGCTCCGGCATGACGTCCGCGAGCGCATTTGGGTCTTTGGCATCCTCTTCGGCCGCGACGGTTGGCCGCAGGATATCTACCGCGAAATAACTCGGTCCCAGGCTCCGTGCGAGCGAGCTCAGTCGATTCTTCAACGTCGTCAGCTGTTCCAACTTGGTGTGATAAACCTGTCCACCCCAAAGAGTCCGATCGTCAGCCTTGCCTACCCAAGACATATGGAGTCGACCAACGAACGCACGCACCTGTCTTAGTCGTTCTTGATGTTCAAGCGCCCGTTCATGCCGCCGAGGAAGCACCATCTCTGCCCGAATCTCGGCGAGCGATCCTGCGACTTTGGCGTGCGTGCCCAGCGCGCGGGCATACCGTGCACATCCGCTTTCCACAGTATCACATTTTCCCTCCCACTCCTCCACCTGCTGTCTGCGTACGTCGATCTGCGACTCGACGGTGCGGGTAAGGTGGTGCTGGAGCGCTTGCAGCTCGTCTTCGAGGGCGGTGGCAGGGAGACCAAGGCGGGCGTGAAACTGGGGCAGGAGTTGCGTTTGAGCATTGAGGTGTGTGTGTAGTGTCGAGAGCAGCGTGCTCAGCGCGAGCGACGAGGAGGAGGCCATGGATGCTCGTGCCAAATCGCGTCGCCATTTGTGTGGTTGCAACCAAAACCGCGTTTGAGCATGTCACGTGATCGTTGTTATATCACCTGACTCGCACTGCCGCACGCTGTCACGTCTCGATGGGTCTACTACTTGCGGTTCGAACGACCAATCAAACAATCACTTGGTGCACTTGAAAAAACTCCCAACACACTAATTATTGTACAAACCACCATGTCTCATACCGTGCTTATGGTCCAAAGATGCGTGGACGGTCGCAGAATGGCGGAAGGTCGCCGTCACCACACAACCGATCTATCCGTTCAACTGCTCAGACCTCTTCTTGAGCTCGTCTCTGCTCTAGAAAGACCAATTGGGGTCCTGTCATGAACAAAAGCACACCGAACACTTACCAGCGGCGCGTCCAATTTGTTCAAGATCTCCTGATTGGGGACATGAGGGCCACGTGCATGGTGCGCTAAAACGGCCGGGTTCAAGTTCGTGAACCTAGCCCCCGGATCGGTGAGATCTGCAGGGTTGTTCGATTGCTGTAGCTAAAGATCGGCAACAGAATTCTCTGACTTCGCGGACGTGACTCACCGCTGGGTGAGGCAAAATGGTAAAATTCTGTTCGCTCTGTGACCCCTTGGAGCTTTGCGGGGTGTGTGTCTTGGATGCATCTGACATGACGGAGAGACGAGACAGCCAGACCCGCAAAGATCCCTTATTAAGCCCTGCGGACTGCGCCATCACATGACGTCATTTCTCCTTCCTGCTGCGCCCGAGCGTACGCTAAATTTATTCACGCCAGTAGTACAGCAACTGATCGATATGGGTAGGTAAAAGCAGAAAGAAGATATCCCATTGCGACTAGGCTTGTTAATAGGCAAGATTCGAATATTTAGGTGCAAAAATAGCCGACATGGGCAAGAAGTTGAAAGAAGACGATCTGTTTACTTTGACAGCATCATCTGTTTCAAGAAGCTGAGCAATACGGTCAGGGAACAGTTGGACGTGGCGTCCTCCTCACCTTGACAAATTCTGGAGGGGTATGAGTATATGTTCAGGGTGGAACAACGAGACACGACGCGAGACTAACCATCGTAATTGATTTGTCCATCGCCGTCCACATCCGCCTCGCGAATCATCTCTTCCACCTCAGTCTCGGTCAATTTCTCGCCTGCAACGTCGTTCAGCACACACGTCAGTTTTAGGGAGAGATCGTGACCCCACCCAAATTCGTCATCACGTGTCGTAACTCTGCTGCACTGATGTAACCGTTGCCATCCTTGTCAAAGACCTTGAAGGCTTCCCTGATCTCTTCCTCGCTGTCCGTGTCGCGCATCTTGCGCGCCATCATGGTCAAGAACTCGGGGAAGTCGATTGTCCCGTTTCCGTCTGCATCGACTTCGTTGATCATGTCTTGTAGCTCGGCTTCCGTCGGGTTCTGTCCCAGCGAGCGCATCACGGTGCCGAGCTCCCTGGTAGTGATCGTGCCATCGCCATCTGAGGCATTAAAAAATACTTGGTCAGCCCGTGAAACGGTGTGGAAGGGGACGGATGATGACGACCTTTATCGAAAAGAGAGAAGGCTTCCTTGAATTCTGTGCACGGTCCATGAGCTATGAGTACGAGCGTGAGTGCGTAGGATAGATTAGCTCACCGGAGATTTGTTCTGTATGACGAACGAGTCAATGTGCGTAGCTCAGGGTCTACTCCTCCGAAACGCACCTTCAGACTGGGCGAATCACCCGAGACCGACTTATAAGTCCCTGGTAACCACGTGATGATCCAGACAGAGGAGACGTACCAGCTGATCCGCCATGTTCTAGAAACACGTCAAACTGAGTTTAGGATGTCGTTGAATGGAAATCGCAGTAGTCGTAGCTGGGAGTTGAGGTACTGGTGAGTCGATGCGATGGTGTGCAGTGTCCAAGTCGAGCCTTGTAAACCCGGGCTATTTGATCTCGGCAATCGCCTATGATAGCCAAATCAGGTGGCCCGCACGAGCCCCCTACCCAGGGCAGTTGATCAGCGAGGCCTAAAAAGACACTTCTTCGGAGGGTCCGGTGTGCTGTAGCCATGAGGCCGTTTCAATGTCGAGCTTCTCAGCCATCGTGCCAAGTCAGAGGGTTTGTATCAAGTCATCAAGTATCCGATTATAGGCTGTGAGTAAAGTCCTGGAATAAATATCTAATCCCATTCGTCATCGTCATCATCGTCATCATCGCTATCCCCAAGCTTCTTGTTCCTTTGCAGCAATGCCGCGGCAAGCGCAGCAGTCAAGTCACCCCCTCCGCCCATGCCGCTACTACTACTGGATTCTACTGCCGCGGGTGCAGGTGGCGGTGGTACAGGGTTCGATGACGGACCAGGTGTCTTGCGTAGGTTGGACACGCTCTGTCCACGGATAGATGCCAATAGGTCGCCCCGCCCAGGCTGTGGGGGAGGAACCGACGCAGCTACTCCGGTTGGAGGCGGAGGCGGTGGAGGAGGAGGCGGTGGTACTGGATCATCTTCGACAGATACTGGGCCGCCTCCTCTGGTTGGCGGTGGCGGTGGTGGGGGCGGTGGTGGTGGTGGTGGAGGAGGAGGAGGAGGAGGAGGGGGAGGAGTACCATTTTGAGGACGCACTGGGGGAGGCGGTGGTGGCATCGGGGTTGATTGGCTCGGGCGAACGATCGGGGGTGGCGGTGGCTGAACAGGCGGAGGATTCGTTGGTCGGGAAGGTGGGGGAGGGGGACGAGGAGAAACAGAGTTTTTGGGAACCACACGCGGGGAGGTCCGCGGTGGCTGCCTGGGAGGCGGAGGCGGAGACTCTTCGTTGGTTGGAACGATTGCATTTGAGGGGGGTTGGGCAGCTCGCCGGGGAACGGGTGGTGGTGGTGGTTTCTTCTTAGGTGCTACCGCTGGTGCCTCCGCGGACTGCTGTGCTTGACGAACAAAGTCCTGAATGAAATCCATGTTCTGTTCTATGACCTCCGCAGTGAACCCATGGTCTTCTTTGAGACCTCGAACGAGTGAAAGCCACGAGTCATCGACATTGTTGCTAGTAAAGCCCTTCTCCTCGTCGAACCCGACGTGTGCGATATGTTTGAATGTCCCTTGTTGAGGAGCTGAGATCATCGACTTGTCAATCTTTCCCCCCTTCTTCACTTTCTTCGGTTCCGGAGAAGCCTTGGATACTAGCAAGGAACATAAGCAACCTCAAAGGTTTTGTGGCATGCAGCTCTCGCATACCTTTCTCCGGCTTGCGATTTGTAACTTTCTTGTAGAACAACGTGGCGTCCTTCTCTTCGGAGAACACCAGGCCAATCATACAGTCCTATAAAGTATGCATGATTGAGTGAGTGCTTCTGAAATTCCCAATTGAGCGGCCAACTTACATCACCGGCGAAGGAGTGGAAGAACGGCCTGTCCTTGTGATACTCGAATTGATCGTAAAGCTCATGGCGCCATATTACGCCGGTTGTGCCTTCGAAATCCACCAGCTGCAGTACAAACGCACTGTGTGACATGCTATATGTGAAGGCCAGAGCCCCCTGCAGTCCGCCATACGACCATTTGTCGCGCTGCGGATGTGCAAAGTAGATGCGCGCGGGCACCGCAGCCAATATCTTGTGGGACGAAGTTGGGATGGCGGAGGTGACTCTTGCTCTCTCTCCCGGACTTAGTGACGATTTGGGAGGCATTTGAATGTCAGGCCGAGATGAGTATGGGTGTGGTCTAACCGGGATCATCAGAAACTGGGCTGCTGATTGGTTTCATTACAAATGTATTCCCACGGCTTGTTCTGCTCGACCCCTTTCGAAATAAGCATCAGTATGTACTAGCATAAAGAGTCAGAGTCTGCTAATGCACTCACTCATATCCCCCGTGGCTGGACATGCCAGTAATAGGACGGCTTCCCCTATTTTTAGTTGAAATACTATATCCAGCGTTTGGACAAGCTCCTTGACATCATTCCGTGTAAGTAGAAAGATCTGAACCCGTGGCCGGATCAGTGGATATCAGTCCTTGCGAAGTTTACTAATCCCTGTATAGATTTTAGCCCACAATGTCCAGTAATTTCTGTCACCACCCTCTGTTCACCACTCGAACCGGGTTTCTAGAGGAACGAATTTCACTTTCATTTCGCTTTCCTACCAGCGCGCGAGGTTAATTTCAGGAACATATAGTATGTCAGGTCAACTGCGGCTTTCATACTTGCTCACACTGCACCTCCAGATTCGTCTGGGTCGGATGTCCAGCATTATTCTTCCAGATACTGGTCGATGATGGCCGATCCTGTCCATCTTCATCGGAGATACATGGATTGGACGCCTTTAATATTCAGACCACAGTAACAAAAATGCTCAAGGATTTGTTATCAAAACATCAAGGGAGTAGGCATGCAAGCCAGTGCACGCACTTGTGTACCTATTGTGCTACTGATGGGAATCTGTGATACATGCCTCCCTCGTTGCCGTTGTTTGGAATTCCTAAAGTGAGTTTAGTCATAGTCCGGTTGATAGTGGATGGGTTTGATAGTGAATCGTTTCGATTTGCGACGAATGCGAGATGGTAAAAGGGGTTGAGTCTATCCGATTGGGTTCCTGCCCCGGAATTGATCCACTCGATCATTCGATCACCCACTTCGACCACGTGCTTACTATTCCTATTCCTCACACAGATTGGTCACCTTGAACTTGGAAGATTCGCCATTCTTTGCCCAAGTTCCCATGGGACGAACTCTGGCGTGTACTAATAGGAACCATGACTGTATTGCGTACAACATTCACCTTCTCAAAGCCGCGACATTTATCGCAGCAAAGTGCTCGATGCACAGTTGCTTCTGCTCTAGCGATACCGCATCCCTCTTCTTGACCGATCGTAATTTCTACTCACCAGACACGCTGTGTCATCGGTCGAAGAGAGCACAGAATTGCTGCAGAGATTACCTGGAGGTCACCGCAGCCAAGCATTCAGCGGCCTTCTGCTCACCCAACTGGAACATATGATCGAAGCTATGGCCAATGGGCCCTGCGATGGCTTATTCCTCCGCCCTCCTCTGCGACTTGCCCAAGCCAATCCTCGATATCTATGAGTGTGCTGTCGTTCGTCTAGACACAGCATGGTACACTGAAGTGGGTGGCCTCGTGCGCTACGATCAGCATATGCGAGAGCATGAAGCGATCACGCGCGCGATGTCGCACTTGACCATATACCTGGATGATCTCTACATCGGGGCTTATGTCTTGGCGCCCATTATTTCGGATGCTTCTTAGCATTCCAGCGAGTTACTTATGATCAGGGGGCGCACAGTGCATGCTTTCGATCTGGTTCAGGTAAAGCTATGAGCTCCTCCCTTATTACTTAGACTGGTCGTGTCGGCGTGGGTGATATTTCATTGCTTCCATATCTTCATCCTCTGCTAAACTTTGATTGTACGAGCTCAGGTCATATATATGTATCTTCTTCTAGGCCGCGCGTGAAATATAGCACTAGTGTCTGCAACATCGTATTACGTCTGACATTCCTTACCCAACGGTGCATAGTCGGGATCAGATCAAGGATGTGGATGTATCATCTTTATTTCCTGCATTGGCCAAAAAAATACAATGGTAATGGTCGTGCAGATGAAGTCAGCATTCTCCTGGTCGCATCCTCTCCTTCGCCCGTGTGCCTCTTCAATCATTGGCTATCATGAGTCCGCATATCAGATGAGTCAAGGTCCAACCAGGAATTACGGTTCCCATCTCTGTCATCGTTAGTAACGAACGAGCGCCAAGTCGTGGCGTTTGGGCGAAGTCATGTTACCCGTCTGTTACATCCTGCCAAGCCACATCCGACTCGATCGTGGTTTGACAGGCTGGTTCGGTGGTATGAAATGGTTGACTTTCAAGGCCATCCATCACTTAGTATGATCTAGATAAAGGAACTACGATGCGACGCAAGTCGATCTATACCTTCCTTGACTTTTCCAAGTTTGAGTGAGACGTACCATTGGCCGATAATCGGCAGTTATACCAGGTGCAATACGCATCTGATGTCAAATTCCTATCAGTTACGTGTCGTACATGATATTTAGTCGATCTCGACAGGTCACGAAGGCCGAATTGACAAGTGGAAGTTCAAACCTGAGGTGCTGACGAGCTGCTTATATCATTGATAGATTGAGTGTGCACGATCTGAAGGAACCCGTGCACTATAGTTTCGAGTACAGCGCACGGTGGACCCTGTTTGATCCTGATCCCCCATTAGCATGTGTCCATGATCGTCGTCTATGAACACCAGATCCGACAATCCGACAGAAATCCACACTGTATAGCATACAGTCAACGCACCTGATCAAGAAAACCCAGATTATTCAAACATCACGATATACACTGGAGAATACGGGTCGTCCAGCATCAAAGAATGGCTAATTAACCGGTTGTCTTTTCTCTCTGAATGCTTCGAAAAACCGCGTCACATCAGCCTCCTCCACTATCTTGCCTTGTTGTGCAAAGGGCCGCAAATACTCCAGTAAGTGATCGCTGGTGACGGACGCATCATTAAAGAAAGCAGAGGAGATGTAGCATGACGTACCGCATGTCGTTGAAGGCATGTATACCATCGATAGCACGGTCCCGAGGCAACCTTTCCAAGGCTCTTGCACCAAGCTCCTCGAAAGAGAGGCCTGATACAAAGTCAGCGTACATTTAGCATTGGAATGAGCATACAGTCGTGCCTGAGTCAGGATCTTCTGGTGGTTCATACGTATCTTCTTCTTCCAGCAAATATGGATGTGCCTGTAGTGATGGTAGACACTGCAAACCATTTTATGATTTCCAGAAACGTAGAGATAAATTTATCCACTTACATTTTCGCATCGGCACCAACGTTGACGGAAGCCATCGGTCAGAAAGATGTCGCCAGTACCATCATATATCAACTTTTCGGATCCGGACGCCTGCTTAGCTAAGATAGCTTGTGCGATGTGATTAACCGCGGGCGCCAAACAAGGTGAAGTAGATGTTCTTGCTCTCTTTGGTTCAGGCTCGTCATCCTGAGGGATAGAACACGAACGCGACCGTTTTGTTGCGACAATCTGGGATTCTGCAACGTCCAGTGGGGTTTCGTTGGAGCAGCCATGATTCTGTCCTAGAGGGTCCCCATCGAGTCTTGTCCAAGATCCTCCTTCCTCGAAGCGTACTATCATGATAGCACCCTTGGTTCCCGCGTATCGACAGAGGATCGGAACTTTGCTCACGCATGCGGCACACACGAAAGACTCGTAGTCATCGGCGGAAATCAGGGGAAGGGCTAAACCAGAGGACGCGTCCGAACAGTCGTCCTCGCGCAGATCCGTTTCGTCCGGGACAGGGCAGTCAGGAGAGGGCTCGCGCAGGGCTGATTTTTCGCGTAAGTTGAGGCACGACTCGTGAAACCAGTCCTGTGTAGGAAGGGTTAAACGATTACCAGGACTGTGAAGGGGAGCCAACCTCGCATGCCAAACACTGAATCATTGTCTCTAACTCAGTTTTAGGATCATACGGTCTTGCGCATCGACAGAAGAAGCCCTGGAAGTTTTGTCCGTATTGATTCGTGCTATTTTCGTCTTCGGTGTTCTTATTCAGGGTGCACGGGTGTGGGAGGGCGGTCGTCGGGCAGTCACAGCGAAAGTGGCGTTTTGGGAAGAGCTCAACTTGTTCGTGGTCGGTGTGGCAAGCTATGGAGCATGAGGAACATATTCCGCGTGGAGTGGCACACGTAAGGCAGAGATAGACGGCCTGTCTGATGGAACCCATGCTGAACGTGCAGCGGGAAAACTCATGAGGCAAGGCAAGCGCGGCCTCGCGCAGCAACGCATCCTGTGAAGCAACCAAGTCGTTGAGGGAGCCAGCGTTGGGCAGCGACATAGCTTGAAGGTAAGTAACCCGTGGGAACAACAACATAAGACCATATTGGTTTGATATTGTTCTCTCTATGGCTAGGCGGTCACCTAAACAGTGCATATAAGACATCCAGGCTAAATACGTATGTGATGAGTCGTGTTTCTTTGAAATCTACACTGATAACAAGTTCGTACACCCCGTGGCAGATCTGTTTCGAGATATGCGTCAGATGATCCCGGATGGAAGCGAAACAGATCGATATCAGTATTTCTAGGGACTCGCACCGTATTGTTCCTCCCAGAAAGAGCCACGAATCATGCCTAGTCTCGATGTCATTAAAGCTCGCTCATCCTTCCCCTCCCTACGCGGCGGCTACATTTATGCTGACAATGCGGGGGGCTCACAGACAACCCAGCAAGTGATCGACAGAATCGTCGATTATCTGAGCAACACAAACGTACAGCTCGGAGCAGACTATTCGGTTGGCGCACAGGTCACTCAGCGCATCTCCGATGGATCCGTCGCCGCAGCTCTGTTGTTCAATGCAGCCTCTGTCAACGAAGTTGGCTATGGACCCAGTGCTACTATGGTACTCGAAAACATTGCAAGAGCGCTTGATGGCGATGTTCAGCCTGGGGATGAGATCATCATCACGGAAGAACACGAGGGTAACGATCTTCCTTGTTCCAATGGGCCATATTAGTGACGATCGGTCTATAGCAAACAATGGTCCATGGAAGAGATTGGCTGAGCGTCGCGGTGCGGTTTTAAAATATTGGCGTACTGTTGCAACCGAAGAGGGCAATCCGTATTCTCTCGCCTACAGAACGGGGGATTTGCTTTCCCTCGTCTCACTAAAGACACGTATCGTCGCTATCACGGGTTGCTCAAACATTCTGGGCACAATTTATCCGATCCAAGACACGGTCAGGGCAGTCAGGCAGCGAGCGAAGGAAATTGGGGCACCCAAAGTCGAGTTCTCCGTCGACTGTGTGGCTTACGCTCCGCATAGACGAATTGACGTCCAGAAATGGGATATCGACTATTGCGTCTTTTCCGTATACAAGGTACCCCATTGATGTAAATGCCTAAGATGAAGTTGATGGAGTTTACACAGTTGTACGGTGCGCACAACGCCGCGTTCTATATTCGCACCTCCGCACTCGAGTCATCGCTCAAGTCCATCGCCCATCACTTCCTCGCAGTTAACAACAGCCCACAGAAGATTCAAATCGGTGGCCCTGGTTATGAGCTTGTCTACGGTGCCAGCGGAGTGGTTCCATATCTCCTATCGCTTACCCCAGAAAACAGTCTGGAAGCGTCCTTTGCTGCGATTGCGGAACACGAGCAAACCCTCGTGAGAGCTTTGCTGTCATTCCTCACAGACAAGCAGCAGTACGACAGAGGAGTTCGTCTCGTTGGAACGAGCATGGTCGATCTGATGAGAGTGCCAACAATTTCGTTCGTTGTCATTGGGCAACGTGCGATCAAGAGCAAGGACGTTGTGGCCATGTTTGACAATGAGGGAGATGTACGTCGTGTTCTCCCGATCAATATCTGGTTCCTAACCTATCTCTGTCGCACAGATCGGCATCCGCTACGGCCACTTTTATGCATACAGTCTGATCAAGAACGTGACGCCTACACTAGATCCTGCTGATGGTGTGGTACGGATTTCGTTGGTACACTATAATACAGTAGAGGAGGTGGAGAGGATAGTTGGCGTCTTACGAAAAGTGCTTGCTTAAGAAGTTTCACGTCTATGTCGTATAATTATCTCGAGAATCTTATCAATGAATATAGGCAGGACATAAACTTCAAGTTGGATTGACTACAACACTAGTACTGCCTTCATAATGTGCAGGTATCTTTCTCTTCCTTTCAGTGCACAGCGGCATTCAATCCCAAATATGCGTACCGTCGAGACGTGATATATAGTAACCTGAAGGTCACATGCACATACAATATCCTCATTCACTTGGATCAGTCATCGCTCATACTCAAAAAAATGCTCATACTCAAAAACAATACTTATTAGTTACAAGATACTGTACTCACAACCCTTCATTGGTGTAGAAAGTGGATGCTAGTGATCCACAGTTGTTAGCTCGCTCAGCAAGTCACCTTCTCAAATTCATTCAATCTATCACCTACTCGCCCTCCCTATCTTTCGAACTTGTGGACTTGTGCGCCCACATCGCCCTGATCAAATTTCCAAAAGTATTAGCAATGAAAGGTGCCGGAATGTAAACCTTAATATTGAGACTGTCATTCGCACGCATATTTCCTCATCTTGATGCACTTGCTGATCGTGCGTACCACGCGAAGTCGAACCAGACAACGATGAATTCGTAAGCGTCAAGCATGAGATTGTGTGAGCTTCGCTGAAGGGGGGCGGTATGGTCGAGTCATCGCATGATGCATGATTGGAAGGTTTCCGCCGGTGTGACAATTCCCCTGTAACAGGTGACATATGTGTTCCCACGGGAGGCATCGTAGGTTGCTTCAGTTATTGGTTACACTAAGGACACTTGGATTTGTTGTAATGTATTTTTGGCGGCTTATCAGTCAGGTAGAATAGGGGATGGGCCTTTCCGAAGGTCGCACGCAAGTCGCACGTACTAACCAAAGACTTCTATCAGCGTCTGGTGCATCCACTGCAGCTTTCAGACATGGCAAGCCAGAGCGGACCAGATCCCATTCTCCTAACATTGTTTGCCAATCGTTTCATGAGCGTCGCAGAAGCAATGGGACGGTCGCTCCAGCAGACGTCCATCAGCACCAACATCAAGGAGAGACTCGACTTCTCTTGCGCGCTCTTCGCACCCGATGGCGATCTCGTTGCGAATGCTCCATTTATTCCCATCCACTTGGGGTCGATGAGCTTGTACGTGTATTCCGTCCAACGATCGCATCATTGTTGCTTATCCTGCCGCAACTCGACTAGCGCCGTCAAGTACCAGATGAAACTCCACGGGAAGATCCTCAAGGATGGAGACGTTCTGATGACTAACTCCCCTCATGCAGGCGGATCGTGAGTTCTCCGAGTTCGTTCGACCATGCGAGTGTCCCCACTGACCTCATTCCGTTTAGTCATCTTCCAGACGTCACGATCATCACCCCCGTCTTTGACACAAAGTCGAATGAGATTATCTTCTTCACCGCCTCCCGTGGGCACCACGCGGACATCGGTGGCATTCTTCCGGGTTCGATGCCCCCCACATCAGTCAGCATCTTCGAGGAAGGCGCAGAGATCGTTAGTTTCAAGATCGTAGACGGTGGCGTTTTCGATCAGAAGGGCCTCTACGAATATATGGTCGAGAAACCAGCCCAGCACCCGGGTAGCTCTGGCTGCCGGAACATCAGGGACGTGGAGAGTGACTTGAAAGCGGTGATTAAACTCGTCGTACATCCAGATGCCGCGTAGAGTCTGACCCCGTTACCAGCAAATCGCTGCCAACCACAAGGGCGTGCAGCTGATCCGCGCAAGTTAGAGCTAAGCTTATTATTGCATCTCGTCGCTCACACATTTCTCAGTGGTCGAAGAATACAGCTTGAAGACTGTGCAAGAGTACATGTATCATATCCGCGCGAATGCCGAGAACTCGGTCAGGAACCTATTAGTGGAGGTTGTGAAACGTGCAGGTTCCAATGTATTGACGGCTGTGGATCATCTCGACGACGGAACACCCGTGACTATCCCTTGCTTATACTTGTCGACCACGGGCTCATGATGTTTCGTCAGATCCGATTGAGGGTCGAAATCAACGAACAGACACGATCTGCGGTACTCGACTTTGAAGGCACTGGTTGTGAAGTTCGTGGAAATTTGAATGCTCCAATTTCCGTTGTACACTCAGCCGTCATCTATTGTATGCGGGCGATGTTGGATAGTGATATCCCTCTCAATGCTGGCTGCCTGGTGCCACTTGAAGGTGCACACATTCTTTTTATCACAGCCAGCATCTCACTGATAAGAATGCCAGTTAGAATTCCAGAGAAATCGTTGCTATCGCCTTCTCGGACCGCTGCGGTCTGCGGAGGCAATGTTCTCACCTCTCAGCGAATCGTTGACGTTGTATTGAAAGCTTTCCACGCATGTGCAGCTAGCCAAGGATGTACAAAGTGAGTATTGTACTTGATCGCCTCACCGGTGCTCATTCTGTAGCAACCTTACTTTCGGTACCGGAGGAAAGAATAGCGATGGGGAAGCTGTTGCGGGGTGGGGCTATTACGAGGTGAGCTATGCTTGTCCCAACTTGGTCTCGCGCTGATCTCATAACCAGACCATCGCGGGAGGCTCAGGTGCCGGCCCTGGGTGGAACGGTACATCTGGGGTACATACCCATATCACAAACACGCGTATTGGAGATGTCGAGATTCTGGAGCGCCGATACCCCGTTCTTCTACATCGATTTGGATTGCGTCCAGGTTCAGGTGGGGATGGAAAGTGGCGTGGCGGAGATGGTGTCATTCGGGAATTTGAAGTAACCCACCCGCTCCAGGTGTCGATCTTGAGCGAGGCAAGTGTCCATCTTTGCACACTGAGCATGAATTTCATAAAGGAACATTTATAGCGACGCACACGAGCACCGTATGGTGTGGATGGTGGAGAGCCTGCTTTAATGGGCCGAAACACTTGGAT